>JAODLD010000045.1:7113802-7128921 GCA_026781065.1 Mormyrops boulengeri | reverse complement strand
CCCCCCCCCCCCCCCCCCCCCCCCCCCCCCCCCCCCCCCCCGCCCGCCGCCCCGCCCCCCGGGTGTATCCCAAGTGGACAAATCCTCTGCTTTTGTTGCTAGATTTGTCTGTCCTTAGCCCCCTCCTCCGCCACCAAACGTAGAGGTGGTTCACGCTGGAACACACCGGAAGACATACCTTCTGGTACGCATCCCTCGATTCCAGCGCCTGTCTCATCTGCTCCGGAGAGTGCGTGTAGATGGCCGACCGATACACGGTTCCCACGTCGTTGCCCTGCCGCATCCCTGCCGGGGCCAAGGGGGGGGGTGAGGCAGGAACAGATGGGTGTCACTGTTGGAGCGCGTTCCGCACAAGGCCCCTTGGCTCACCGGCGCCAGAGCAGAGCGAGCAAATAAAACCAGCGAATAGATGCTCCTCAGAGAAGCTCTTCCATGGCCTGCGCTCTGCCTCCGCGAAGCACTCTGACGTTACTGGGACTCCAAAGCATTTGAATCAGCTATAATCAAAACGCTGCTCTGCTGATGGAATGGAAGGGACCTTTCGGTACCTGAAGACAGCTGTGTCCCCGAACAAGCATGCATTAAGAGCATTCAGAAAGGGACGCTTCATTCCTCACCAGTGAACCTGAACATTCACATTTCTGATCGACTGTATGCAATGGATTATGGGTAACTGCTGAAATCAACAAACATGTCTGTCGGGTTTTGAACCATTCGCCGTTATTGACTCAGTGAGTTACACTCACTTTAATAGCACCGAAGCAATTAAGGAGATAAGGGGCAACCGGAGCTGAGTTAGCATGTGAGGCGCACATGCAAATATACGTGTCGAAAGGGGCAAGGCCGTGGTACCTTGCGTTGGGTTGTGGCTCTCCCAGAACACCTTCAGCAACTTCTCATAGCTCAGCTTGGCTGGTTCAAAGACGACACGGACCACCTCTGCATGACCAGTCAAACCTGGGATGGAAAGGAGATTAACGTGAGATCAAGCCTTCAGGCTAGCTTGATAGTAACACACAGCATCACGTTCGACCGGAGACACTTCTGCGGCTCACAGTCACACGTTACCTATTAACTCACGGCCGCGTTCTCCTCTGCTTGAGGAGCCGATTCAAGGGTGCGACATCATTGACACACATACTGTCATTGATCAGCCTCATGAAGCAATTGACTTTTCAGAGTGTGACAAAATATTGACTGTTAATCTAGCTGTTTCTCAAGCTCAGAGATCAGAAGGGATAACTGTGTCAAAAAGCCTTTTGTGATACAAACTAAAATTACACCGTTAACAAAACCTCTTTGAGGTGGCCATAAGGCCCAGGAACAAACAGCAAATAATGAGCTTGGGAACAGCGGGCGTGTTTCACCATCTAATAAACCTCTCTGTGGAAAGGAGAGGAGCTACAGGCCTTATTTGTAGGGTCAGCACATCCGCACCTACAGCAGCCCCCTGATGACCCAGGGGACTGAGCGATACCTCAATTCTGTCACAGCTTCATGCCCAAGAAGCCTCGACTCTATCCAGCACGCTAATCAGCTGCTTTTGATCACAAATTCTGCTGATCTCATAAATGCAGCAAAAAAAAAATGTCTGCTGGTCATGTTTTTTTTCGCACGGTGGCTCTGCGGCCTCATCCCCCGTAAGGCGGGAAAAAACGATCACACACCGAAATGATCCCGACAGCACCCGCACAACACTAACAATTATAATTATCCCGAATCTTTCTTCCAGCCGACACTCGTCCTCTCGCCTCAGGGTTTCTTATTTTAGCACGTGCCGCACTCGGGAACCGTGTGGCAGCCTCCCGTCTCATGCGTCTCCGTGCATCTCCAGCACGGACACGCCAAGAACCGCTCGGCCGCGGACTGAAACGGAAGCTTCCGAGGGGCGAGTGGGGGGAAGGGTGGACTCGCAGAACTTGAGAAAGAAGCCCAAGATTGATGTTTTACTTCTAATACTAAGGTTTCCACACAGATTAACATATTCCCAAAGAGGTCTGCCCTACGCTTAATATTCCTCACGTCTGAGATGCTGAGAACGATGGGTTTCCAGCCGTCTTCTGCAAATATAAAGAGCTAATATTAAAAAAGTAATAAAGACTGACCTGTGGGGTGACCTTCATTGCCAGTAGAAAATGCAGTGGGCACACATGACAATGACTGTGCGCACAAGGCACTGTGAAATTATATCCAAGAGACATCATGGATGGAAATTAAACTGAAATTAAAAATCGCAGTTGTGCAGTGTTCTGTCTCTCCACCTTTTATGTGGATGCATGTGGTCATGTTTCTTTAATGCCTATCGGAGTGCGCCGTGTCTAACAATGGAAGAGCAAAGCACACCACCTGATTCCGGCGTCGAGGTGCTGCATTGCTCGGATGCTGCGGCTCCCACGCTGCACGCGGCGTGCTTGCGACATGTACGGTGGGGCCGAGTCCAGTTGTGTTTTTTTTTTTTAATGTTAAAGTCCTATCCTGTTCTCACTTATTCACCCAGTTCATTCGACTGCCAGGGAGATTGGCTGAAGGACGAACAGGCACAGGGCGATGCAGCTGCGACACGATGCCACCATTACTGTGATGGGGGAGGGGCAGCGATCTGCTTTCCTCTCCGATCTGTCTCTGTGGGCTGTCACGTGACCTAGGAGAGCCAATCAGGAGCGGACGTCTCTTCCTTTCACCCACGCCGCCGGTATGCATTCTTCTGGTTATTTTTAGAGCACGCACTAATGGAAAGAAGTAGTACTGGCCACGTAAAATGAGGGCATTTGGACAACCATCATCTAAGTGAGACCTGCCCCAAGGGGGACGTTCTGTCACTTAAGTGTGGAGAAAGAGTTATCCCTACCGCACCTTGGCGTCATCCCTGTGACTTTCACCCAGCCCCTGATTGGCTGAGCATCTTTCCTCCTCCCGCTCTCTTTACCGCGGAGCCACTTTTCCAAACACCCTGCGCAGACACCCTTGCGGGATTAGCACAGTCAGTCAGAAGCTGCACAGGCCATGCCCACCCCCAACCCCCAACCAGACGGGGGAAGCTGACGGCCCCCACTCGCTTGGCCCGGCAGGAAAAAGTCTCAGGCCTCAGCGGGTGAGGAGAGCACGACACGGCTGACACAGACGGACTCTTCTCCTCCGTGTGCGCCTTCAAATGCATCCCAGGCACTGGGATCTCTTTAATCACGGGGCTTCACAAGATACCATTTAATAACACTAATTTAAAAAAACACTCTCAGCTGACAATGTGAGTTGCCATGGTGAGAGATATGGTTCTGAGCCCATGGTAGAAAAGGAGGTTGGCAGTAAAGTACAGAACATAAACGGCCGCAGATCTTCGCTGCCTGGATGAACGTGGTCCTGTTGACCTAAAGGCTGCGGCTCCTTTGGAAACCTAGCTGGCGTTTCCACGTGATCCTGTGCACAAAGACTTTTTTGCCGATTGTGAGCCACACTGAGACTCCGGAGATTTGAAATGTCGTTCATGGCGTGGCATGGCTCGGGTGCAAACACTGGTAAAAATAGTTATTATTATATGAACACATAATCGGTTGAATTTCTCATTCCCTGCATTTCAGCTGCAAAACACCTCATCTCACACAGTCAAGATAACCTGTGCTGTTGTATGCCTGATATGGGCATTTCAGCACCAAGGAATGGACAGTTCCATCAGGACTGCAGGCCGAGTCTCTCCGCTTTCTGTTTTAACTTATCCTCCCTCCAAACTCCCACACGCCGCTGCACCCTCTTGTTCCCTCTGGAAGGAAACGTCGCACTAACTTCTCAGAGTGTTTTCTCTCGATGTGAATTAAAAATCGAATGGAATCAGCCTGCTGGGTTGGGCCTGGGACTGCCTATAGATTAAACTGCACAATCGGGGGTTCCAGGGGAGGGGGAGATCGTAGGGATTGCATTTCTGAATATCAAAGCCACTAACAAAGGGTTTTGAAGCACATCAACAACACTGCGTGAAAATCCACCTTGACTAAAGATGGGTGTAGCTTCGCTCTCATAAATACAATACAATTCAAAGTGTTCTTAAATTGAAGTGGCTTAATTCTCTAACCTCATCATTGAAGAGACACACACAAAATCCACTTGGTTTACACGCGTCCAGTCACATTATGCTGTGTGAGGCAGGACTTCATGAAACAGTATCTCCAGCATCAGTGGTTAAATAAAGGGCAACTAATCATACTACTTAATGTAACTTGCCTCTTCCAAAATGGACCCCATCAGAAAGAATATCAGAGAATGCTTCTTGCTGATGAGAGCATTGGCTTAGCAGCAGGGGAATAGGAACCAGGGGTGGGGGTAACGTGTGACCCCCAGTATTTAATTTGGCTTAATTTGTCCCCCCTATAAACAGACCTTTAACTTTTAATTCACCTCCCCTCCAATATCAAACTCTCCCCCACGCAGTTGCTTAGCAGCACAAGGTAATGCATTCCTTAAGACCGTAATATTCTACATTGCTTTAAAAGAGCAGTCAAAGGTTAACAAGCTGTTAAACAGTGACCATATGGATACGAAACATTATCGAATTGGAAGTAGATGCTTGCTGGACAGAGAACTGGAACAGGAGAGCCGAGTCACCTGATCAAAGGTTATGTTCAAGGTCACATGCACCTGAAGGGAGCCAACGAGTCTCGGAAAGTCCCGGAAAACATGATGCGAATCGGCCCTTCTTCCGGACCCCCGAGACAAGGATCTCAGGAAGCACAGCAGGTGAATGTGAAACACATTGAGGAGACGGGCAGGTCGGGCTCACCAGTGCTGATTTCCTCATAGGTGGGGTTGGGGGTGAAGCCTCCAGAGTAGCCCACCTGGGTGGAGTAAACACCCTGCTGCTGCCAGAACTTCCTCTCCGCCCCCCAGAAGCAGCCCATACCTGTTGGGGGAGGCATCAGTGACAGGTGACGCGCCCTTCAAACCCACGGAGGAGCACAAGAATGGCCAGAACGCAAGCTGCCACGAAGCTCCGGAATTCTGGCTCCTCCGCCAAAAACAAATTTCCACTCTGCGCTTTTATTTTCTTACCCCTGGAGGCGAAAGGTGCCGCTGAGTTGCACATGTTCTATTAATTTTGCCATGTCTCCTTCCTCGCGGAGCCTTGTTTGTCCGGCCTTTTAAGGAGCCTCACTCGCTCTCCCTGAAATGTGTCCCCGGGCTGTGAATTCAGCGGCCTCGCGCTCGCTGACATTATGTTATTCCCAGTCTTTCTGCAGCTCGTCCTTAGCCTTTCTCCTGAGATCTGAATACTATTCCACCGATAAACATTTGAGCTCCGTATTTATAGTCTAATAAACCTCACAGTAGTTATAAGTCAGCATCCCATCTTCGACCAGTAAATGCTGAAAAACGACAGTCAAGGTAATTCTCACAGTTAAGTTTTATAGCCAAGTAAAGCTTTTCCCACAATGACACTAAAATACTGTCATATCTCCATATCTTCCTCTGTTTGTTTTTCCACACCGTGATGGGAGTTTATTTACTTTATATGTATGTATAAGTGACAGACATCCATCTTGTGCGAGTACTCTGCGGAAACCGCGGACTGTGGCGACCTATCAAGTGACGGACAGCAACACGGACTGACTGAAATCATACGCTGCCAGGTTAATTGCGGAAGGCTTGATGTGCGGTCACCTTTATCCATTTCTGCTGGGAGGGAGGGCGTCCTGGGGCCAGAAATGCGTACACCAAACTATTTTATATCGACGTTCAATACATCCAAATGAGCATGAGACAAACAGCGATTTCAAAATGAATTCCTGTCCGCTATGAAGAACTGCATAGTTTTGAGTCAAATAAAGGAAAGAGGAGCAAATGGGATGAGGGGATTTATTAAAGAGATCAAAATCAGCCAATGCAATTAATTTCTGCCTCTGACTGCCTTGTTTGCCCGTTCTGCTCCTCAGCCATTTTTTTTGCGTTGCATATGGGGATGGCTGAGGGGGTGAATGAAAGAGGGGCGGGGAGTACAGCTTCCGTACAGATCACTTACCAAACACTGCTGTGTGCAGCCCTTCAGGGAACGGCGGTGTGGTTCTGCTCCCATTAACATGGTGTTTCTCTGCAACAAACAGACAACAAGAGGCCCTGTTTTATTACTGTGACCCGGACCGTCCAGCTCACGCCGGCCGGGCCACTCAGCTGGGAATGGCTGTTTGCGTCTGGCAGGGGATTCGCACGTGGGAAGGGAAATCTCTCTCTCGGGGCAAAGTCTGGTTTGTTTTCTCAGTGCCGCACTCAGGCCTCAGCACGTACGGTTCACGCCTGACCGTCCCATCCCAATTTGGGGTGTTTATTTTCAGAGCGAAGTGCGCACGGTGCACTTGTCGAGCCGGCCCGTCTGACCCAGATGCGTCTCCCGGCAGCCCCTGCGGGATTTTTCCCTGCCGTGAGATTCTGCGTCAAGTCACGCGGGATTGCTGAAAAGCGCATGAAACTGCGAAGTGCCTGGAACATTCTGTGTTAGATATGGAAAGGCACTCTGAGCCGAACTACAGCTGCTGGGGGCCCATTGTTCTGGAGGGGGGGGGCAGAATACAGATCGCCAATGGATGAAGACAGGGAGGGGGCTTGCGGGTTCAACATCTGGGTGCAGCCCCCACCCCCACCCTGGTCACACTGCATGAGAGGCTGGTCATGGCGGCCATCCAAAGCAGCCAAGGGGGGGGCGAGAGGGGGTCCATCTGATACAGAGCATGCTGGTGTGTTGCTACACTCGCACATATACATCATCGTACACAAAGATCAGGCCTTGACATCCCCTAGGGTGGGATTGGCTTGTTCGAACCCAGTATCCCACTGCCTTGATGTAAGGTGCGTTTTCACTCCAGAATCAAGCCTGCTGTCTGTACCACCTACACTGTCCTCAGCTGCAACACAAGCAGCTGGCCCTTCCTGCATCACACTGGTATTAAAGTAACGCCATGCTGTCCTACACAGGCCCTGTGTAAGAGCAGAGGGAGGCATCGGGGAATTCTAAATCAGGTCACTTTACTTCCTTATTTACCTCCTGAATTAGTGCTCGGTATCCGGTATACTGTGAGTCCCACACTGTGTCACTTGCTCTAGACAGGATGGGACTGAGAAGGTGTTGAGGTGGTCTTCATCATCGTCACCAGCAGCATCATCATCATAATCATCATACAGTTGAGAGAGCAGGGTTAGCCAGTCCCTGAAACAAGTGGAGTGCTCATATGGTCAATGATGAATTCACTGTGACAACCATGGGAATCGAACCAACGACCTTCCGATCATAGGCATGGTGTTTTAACTGAACCACACACCACCCCCAAGTTCTTTTATTTGTACTGTGACTTACACAGCTTACAGCTTTACAGATCGCCTTGTCATTGAAGCGATGTTCCCCCCACAACGGTCCAACAGCTGTCCCCTTCTGAGAATTACATTTGCAACAGTGTTGGGGTCGAACCACTGACAGGGTGCTGCTCGATGGCTCATATGCCCAATGCTGCCAAAATTACACTCCAACACTCCAGGCCATTTTCCACTGAGAGCTATAAACTCTTCATTCCCACATCAAAATGTCAAGGGCAGAGGAGATGCCTGACCCACCAGGTCGAGGAAGCCCTAGAGATGTCATCACAGAAATCACACTGAACGCCGACCTCGGCCAGGCTATCCAGGGGCAATGAGGACTTTGTTCATTACTGTTTCTGCAAATGACCAATTTCAGGTTTCGGAGCGCTGTATGAACCCTGACACGCTCGCCACATTCTCTGATAGGATCTCGCTCCTTCCGCCATCTCCGAGGCCCACCAATCACATCTCTCCATTCTGATTGCCTCAATGACTCTCTGGTAATTACTGCCTTTCAGGGAAACTGAGGCACGTTCATGATTCATTAATGCATGACCCCCCCCCCCCTTAACACACACACCCTCCCCACATCAGATGAACAATTTAAATGTAAATGTCAGCAGAGAAAGCTCAGTGAGTCAAAGCCGGGGAAAACAAGCTGTTTTCCTTGACGTCATCTGTGATGCCCCCCCACAAAACCACACACTGAAGGCTATGTCCTTCCTTCAGTCAGACCCCAACCCGAATGCCCCGACAGAGGACAGGTTAACAGGTTAACCTCATCTCTAACTGTACAGAAATCCATTCAGGCAAACATCTGTGAAAAACATCATTAATATTCCACGTCTCTGCTTCTCTGGATGCCACTCGTGCCAGATGAGGGATTCCAAGCAGCGCTAATAATGTCGTCACGTGTTTTGAGGGTCCATATCTCTTCTGTGAAAGCTCTAGAGATTTTTAATCATGTTATCTTGATTAATCGCATTTACACTCTGACCAGAAGGCTGAATTTTACTCAGGCGGTTGGACAAGGCACCAGTGATATCTAGCAAACACTTTATAATGCAGTAACATTTACAGGGAACATGTTGCTTGTAAGCTGTGCAAAATGCAGTGAAATTGCTCATTCTTCATAAAACAGAGCTTGGTCTTTACCTGCTGGCTCAGGCATATGTCTGCAGCATGCAATAATAATTCTGAAAGAAAGGAAGGCGAGCCAGTGATTGGTCAACTTGATGCTACAGTAATCCGGCGTCAATGAGCCTGTCCTTCTTTCAGCCTCATTTGAGATCTAACAGTGGCATTCAGGACTTGCTGCTCAAAATCGTGTTTGTTGTGAAGAAAAACTGCCAGCATCATTTGCTGAAATGGTATTCAGTTTTGTATTCAGTCTCCCACCTGTCTGGGGCTCAGATAAATAATGATTGTGCAGACATGCTGTTCTGAACAATTGAAGAGCCTAGAGCCCTTCTTGAGAGTCCATCAGATTTGGGTACTTAAATATACCTACTGGGAGCCAATACCATGCCAATTTCCGCTGGACATTTTGATCAAAATACATTTTTTACAGCTGCAAAAGTACCTATAGGTGTGCATGTGTGTAACTGGTGTGTGTATCCGACCATGGATTGGCGCCCTACCTGGGGTTATTCCCTGCCATGCACCCATATAGGACAAACAGGTATAGAAGACAGATGGATGGATGGATGGATGCAATTTTTATCATGAACTTGGTATTTAGAAAAACATAGCCTACACAATTTTTCTTGCTCAATTAATTAAAACATTTTTTTCATGGCCATAAATGAACCAATCACTGGTTGCAAACGTAACGTCTGTATATGTCTGCACTTTAGAAGTAGTCGCTGCAATTTCGTTGTACAAGTAGCATCTGTGCTCCAGTATAATGACAATAAAGGCTTTCTATTCTATTCTATTCTATTCTATCCTATCAGGTATCTACAGCTGGAAAGGAAACATAAAACAGTCTAACTCTGATGGCCCCCGACACTCAGTACCAGGGTGGTTCCTTCTCCATGCCCATTTTCCCTTAAAGCGAAACAAATGACCAAATGCAACTCTCCGCAAGCCCTGTGCGCAGACCCCGCCCCCACAGTGACCCCTCCCCCCACCCTGTCACAGCAATAGGGCCGCTCCACAGCAAGCCCTTATGCGGCGTGGCAGCATGCCGGCGGGCTGTGTGCGCCAGTCCCCTGCGAGTCAGTGCTGCTCTATTTCCGCCGGCGTCACCGTGTCATGTGACCGCGCACGCTGCCGCCATTTTTAGGTTGGGGGGAAAGAATCTGCGTAGAAACTGAAATGAGGACTTATTCCGAGAGAAATGACAAACGTTGTGTGAGTATTTCTCGCGGTAAGACTTCTGACTCTATGAAAACAGAACAAGCATGTAAGGGACCATGCCCTTAGCCTGCTCAAGCGATAAGGAGACTCTGGTAATCCCCATTCCGGCGGGCTGGTCATGCCCGACCTGCTTCAGGCTAAGGAAAATCTTCAGACTAGCCACACCGGCCTTCTTCACTTGCCAATTTCACTCTGGCTTATGGGTGCCCCCGGCCACCAGGGCCACTGACCACAGTCTGGGGACTGAGTTTGAAATCTCATGGGAGACAATTACTGGCAATAGGTCAGGCCGTGCGAGATCAGCGCCAAATCAAATTCACTCCCCTGTAGCCCTGGTCTTCCCCCCAGCGGGCCCGGTTAGTATCCCCTTTCGAAGATGCTGGTTCCCTGGTTCCTCAAATCTCCCGGTTCTGAGGATGGTGGCCGACGGAGTCCAGCAGAGATTGGTTCTCATCTCCGTGCACGTCTGAGCTGGAGAGGAACGGAGGGAGACAGACAGGATTCCAGACTGGGAATGACCGTCATCATCACATGGTTGGTGGGTCTGTTTCTCTAATTCATCAGCATCTTGAGTAGCCCCCACTTGGAGCTTCTACCCATGCACTGTTTCCTGCTCCTTCCCACATCTCAAAGCAAAAGGAGCTGAGCTTCCCCACTTCTTCCGGTGGCATAATGAGGAACACAAGAGAACCTCATCATCCCTGCTTGTCAGCAAAGGGCCCCAGCATGATGACCTGGGCCCAAGGACTCCACCTTCTGGTGAGGACGACTGCGCTGTGACTAATTAGCACACGCCTGGCTGTTTACGTCAGTAAGCGCGGCTCGCTGGGAGAGCAACCGTGCCACACGGCATGCCGGTGGACAACCGGACGCGGCCTGGCACCAGAATCGCTACGGTAATCATTCTCTGTTCCCCTCTGCCGTCTGGGCAGGAAAGAGGCTATTTGCGAGTGGACAGAGCGGCACCGCGGGGAGACCAAGGACCAAACGCTTAACCGGGCTGGTTACGCTGGCAACGCCTGAACCGTGTGTCCGTTCACTGCGGGGGAGGCGTCCGTGTGCGCTCCGCACGGCCAGCCAGGGAGAACCCGCACCGGGCAGCGGATGCGAAGCCTGCCTTGGGGGAGCGGTGCCAAGCGTCGTGGCAGTGGCCAGCTGGGGGGGGGGGGGGTGGGTGGATGGGCACCCAGCGTCAGGCGCGGCCCAGATCCCAGAAGCTGCGCCTCTCTTCCGCTCGCTTGAGGTCCGGCCAGTGGGCTCAGTGGGTGAAATTCGCCTTGATGGACATTTTCTTTCCTGTGAAGCTTTATTTGGGGACAGCTGGAGGTGGATCACGGGGGAAGAACTGGACAGAAATCAGTTGTCTGAGGGAGGAAGAAAGTAGGAGGCACTTGGTACAGTTTTTCGGGCACAAGAACACAACAAATTTCAGTGTTGAGGAGCAGAAAAAGCCAGGAAATGAAGGATGAGGGGTATAAAGAGAGGAGCTCTTCGTGGGGAAGATGCAGTCCCAGGCTTCGCCGGCTTTTCAGGCTCCACAAGCACCCAAAGCAGGGCGGCACGCAGAAGAAAGCGGGGGCTTGCATACTGCCCTATCTCTGGCCCGCACACTCATACCCTCTGTGCCCCCCTCCACCCGTCACAATCTCTTGGGTGCAGATTAGCAGGCCCCGCGGGAGCCTGGGAGTCGCGGTGCGCAGACAGCCAGCAGACAAGTTCAGCCGGCTGGGCCACCTCTCCCTCCCACTCCCCTTCTCCCTCGCTTTCTCCCTGGCCGAGCCACGCTGACAATGATAAATGGGATGGTATCATTAATGCCTGGCTCATGCTGATTGGAGCGCACCCCCCACCACCTCACCATCCCCCCCAGGAGAAAAAAAAAACACATTGCCTCATCTCTGCAGCAATTAGGGAAACTATATCAATTCTCTCAAAGAGCACAGTGAAAACTGCAGTGATATATACACAGCTGCACTACTCTCCATTGATTACAATTACCATCATCATCCTCATCTTTTTTATTACAAATATTATCTATCCATAACAGCAATTATCTGATCTAGGTGGGAGATCAGTGCAGTTGAATCCTACCTCCAGTTGCCTGATGCACGGAAAGCAGCAATAACAGCAGAGAAAATACAAACATGACCCCCCTCCTCATGAAAATTGCGAACCTGGGGCCCCCAAGCACCTCCACAGCTCAGATGACCCTGTCTGTTCTTTTTTTTTCTGCAACTATATCCTTGTGTTTTCCACACTCGGGTGCGCTGGCCGTCACCGGCTCTGACAGGAAGAGGAAGGAGCAGGATACAGAGGGTGAGTTTTGACAGGAGCGGGCCACGTATGCCTGACAGAACCATGCCAGAAGCCTCTTGTCTTTTTGCGATTGGACGCCCACAGGAGCCACCGCAGGGGGCCGTGAGCCAGACCGCAAAGAGACAGGGTCCCAGATAGCCTGGAGCCACGCCGGAACTTGCTCGGAATGCTCTAAATTGACGAGGAGCGTGCCGGTGCACGCTGCTGGCCAGCCGGTCATGATGGCGCCACCCAGTGGACAGGGGTCAGCATGGGTACTTTAACTGGCCTGCAGCCATGAAGCCTCATATGCAACAGGGGGCAATGCCCTGTGTGTCGTGCCACCTTACTCCCAGGATCATCATCAAAACTATCTGCTATTTGTACCACAGTAGCCCAGCTATTGGCTTGTACCAGACATGGCTTTTTCTCACATTCTGCATCGAGGAGCCCTGGCTACCCAAGTGTCCTGTTGGCGGATCATGGTTCTTCCCTCCTCAGACCAGTGACCACCATGACTGACTGGGAGCTCCCCACAAGCTTTGCCCTTTCAGAGATGCTCTGACCCAGTCACCTGGCTATAATTATTTGGGTCTTGTCAGAGTCACTCAGATCTTTATCCCTGCCCATTCTGTATTCAACAAGTCAACTGCAAACCAGCTAAAATGTTCCAGGCCTTGACGCACGGTGTTTATTTTTAGAAGATCAACATTTAGTGAACATTGTTTGCTTCATGTGCGGAGGGGGGTCATAATGTTTTGGCTCATCTGTATATATAGCTGTTGCTATCTGAGTCGTAACGTTTTTAGTCTGATATGCTGTTTCCCCCAAAAAGGGGTGGAGCAGCTTGGCCGCTGGTCAGTGTAGAGGCCCAGTGATCATCGCGCTTGCAGAGACCGGACTGCGAAATACGCATCACATATAAAACAGCTGCAGCATCCAGGTACTTATTCTCTGAAGTAGCAAAGCATCAAAATAGATATAATTCCAACAATTAGCCCATATTTTCCAGCAGCTCCAGCTAAGCGTGCATCTTCTCCCAGTGCTCTCCGTGAGTCGGCTCCATATAACCCGATTTCTTCCCACAGCTAGACTGGTGACCCTGTGCTGCCCGTGATGGACTGGCACCCTGCCTTGTGCCTTGTGTTTCTTGGGATGTGTCCCGAGCAACCCTGACCTTTAATGAAACACTGGATATTAAAAATGAATGAATGGGTAAAAGGACAAGGACTGGGCTGAGCGGAACACCAGAGCTACCGTAGTTCCGGCTTTTCTGCACACGGCAGCTGAGAGTCCCATTAAAATGGCCCATTATGACTGACTGCTTGATGGGAATTAGTACATACAGTCATCTGCCACGCCTCCTCTGTGTGTGAGTGTTTGTGTGTCCAGTAAAATACTGCACATTTGGGCTAAGTGCCTCAGAGCCATACCGAAGTACAGAACAAGCAGCCAACCTTTGTACTGCCAAGTGCTATTGATTGCACTGCAGAGGCTTGATGGGAGATAAGACTTCGGCCTAATACCCGCTAACACCACGAGCAGTGTCCCAGAAGCCACATCCCCCGGCTGCTGTCCTGCTGTGTCTTTTCAGTGATACGGATGCTTTGATTATTAATGGATACCATCCACGAATGAGATGCTGACCAGCCTGTGTATCCGGGCAGTACACGCGTGCGAGATCGTCCGCATCGGCCATCGTGGGAGTGCAACTTCGCGAGAGCATGCTGTCGGCCGAGGGAGCGCGTGAGAGGACAGTGATCCGGCCTGGGTCAGCTCGAGGGATGGGGGCACCGCTCCCATGTTGTGGGTCAGGAATCGCTCTGTAACGCCAAAGCTTAGATAGAGGTATGGGAATTTGTGGAAAAGTATGTGCTGTGCCACTGTCAGTAAATTATGTTATAGTAAGAAGTAACATGCCACAGTGTTTTCACCACTATAATGGGGGGCATTGAAAATCAAATTTAAACCCAGAGATGTTTTAGCAGCTGAAATGAGCTGAAGTCTCCCTCACACCAGTCAGGCGCCCCCCCCCCATTTGACGTTCTGTGTGAGTTTTATACAGCTCTCCTGGTCACCCAGGCTGGATCCCATGCTCTTTTGCTTCCCCTAGAGAGACCCGGCACACAGTGACCGAAACCGTCTCTTCCCCCATAAATCCAATTAAAGAGCCAGTGGGAGATTAACAAACCCACACTGACGATGCTGCTCATTTTGACGTGGTACCGGGGCTCCGGATCCCAGCCACAGCCGCCACCACAGGCCTGACGCAGCCGCCCGCCACCGTCGGCCTCCAGAGGAGCGCTCCGAGGCTCAGTACGCGCATTCCGGCCCTTGAATTGCGCCTCGGGGGATTTATTCTAAAACCAACAGCCGAATCGTTTTTAATAATAATGAAGCGTCAAAATGAACAACGCAAACATAAAGCTGCCCTGGCAGAAATGATGGGGAGAAATTCACACGGCTGCCGGAGATGTAATTATTTCTGTAGTTTGTTTAATTTCTCACAAATCCATAACCCGGGCCTAAGTCTGATATCACATGATACCACAAATAAATCCTTTTCCACAGCACCAAAGTCGACGCAAACATCCAAAGAGAATATCAGATATTAAATTGTGAACATTTTAAGCCGAATCCAAGGAGCGGGGCTGCAGAGTCAAGCTGGCCACAGTCGGTCATGTAGCGTTAAATCTGTATACGCTGATCCCAGATGGGAGCCATGTTGGCCATTCGTTTGCACGCCAAAGACGACAACACGTCTGTCGGATGAGTTTTCTCGCGAAGCAATCAGTGGCTATTGTCTGAGTGGAGACCGTGTCATGACCGACAGCTCGCCGAGGCGATGTGGGGGGTGGGCGCTTGTGATGGACGAGCTCTGAGGCCGGGGCTGCCACAAAGCAAACCAGCACAACCTGGGGGGCCATGGACAGCCACCCCCAGCCAGGCTGTGCCCCTTCGGTCCCCCCCAGGACACGAATGGGAGTGTGCTCCGCCTTTTTTTTTGGGGCTCCCCATTAACAAAGGCTTCAAAGCTTGGTGCTGCCACCTCAGGGATAGCTTGGGGGGGGGGGGGGGGGGGGGGGGGGGGGGGGGGGGGGGGGGGGGGGGGGGGGGGGGGGGGGGGGGGGGGG
>JAODLD010000045.1:7082062-7095401 GCA_026781065.1 Mormyrops boulengeri | reverse complement strand
CCCCCCAAATCGGTCTGCATCTGCTGGCTGAGATCACTTCCATTACTGCAGTCCACACTCTGCTCCATCGCGAATTTCCATTTTACGTAACACACTTGTGTCAGCTGTTCCTTCTCCCTGCTGAAAGTTGGCCTGTTAGCACTCGCTGCTGCCCGTGACGCTTGTGGAGAGGAAAGATGGTAAATCTTTAATGCAAATGGAGTGTTTGGGATAACGGTTTTTTAAATGGAGGCATGAAAATGATATTTTGCACACTCGTTTCGAAGTAGCCGGAATTTGCCTCAGCAAAACATGCTGTGCAGGATTTATTTAATACCAGCCTATTTCAGGGGTGCAGGAAGCTGCCGTACAAGACAGTTTAGTCATTTTACATCTGCAGCAGATACTTTGCACTTTTCAGCATACTTACGTATTTATTTCAACCCAAAAATACTTTACTACATTTCCTAGATTTAATTTTAAAATTGCAAAAAATCCATACTTGACATAGCCCTCATAAGACTTATTTTTACCCTAACCATATATTATCTTTATTTATATTATCTGTTTTTCTAGAGATCATCGTCTCCTACTTTTACAATATACTTAAGGAAGGTACATGAAGACTATGAAGGGCAGTCCACCGGAGGGCTCGTGAAAACATTTCTCGTGACAGACCTCATTTCAGATCGCTTATTTAATTAATTCCTTCGGAAAAAAACTCCACTCAGCCTGAAGTGGTATTCATGTGATCATCTGTAAAGCAGAAATCCATCCCATGAACCCTCCTCCTGACACCATGCCTCTCATTTATTGTGTTTTATTTATTATTCAGATCAATGGCAATACTTTTTATTCGAGTGTTTATATAATTACATTTGGCTTTAAAGTCAGCAGTGTATGCGTGTGTGAGTGAGACAGAATTTCCTATTTTGAATGTTCCAACAAGGTAAAAGTATACCAAGACTGCTATCATTGGTAATAACCTGCCACATTATACACAAACAAATCAGCATAAATGACTAAGCCACCCATATTATGTAAGGAAGTAAGCATTCTCGGCGTTTCGACACCATTCCTTTATTGTTCGCCTTCGAAAACGGATCTACAGTTGTGTTGCTATGTTGGCACTGTTTATTAAGTACGAGGTTTCGGTTTCAGCCGTTTCTACATAACTAAGCAGTTTCAAGGCTCGTCACTATGATGGCTACAGTAGGCTGGGACGGGACGTTACCACGGCGCATGCGCCAAGAAAATGGCTTCGGGAAAACAAGTCGCTCGGCAAGTGGATCGTAGCTGCTGTCGATAGGAATGCATTTAAAAAAACTAGCAAGTACTTTCTTGGAGACCAGATATCATAATCTATAAATATCTATTGCATTGTTTGGGTATAATTCTTTTACGATTAGATTCGGTGATATTTTCTTTGTTTCACGTCTTCTAATAGTTAATTAGCTAATCCTGTAAAGGGGTGGTTAGAATCCGACACAAAGGAAAGAAAATCTTACCTGATACTTTCAGAGGTTGTTGTCTACCAGGGAGCGCACTTTCCTGAGTCGGTAGTTTGGTTTTCTGTGACATATTCCCTGTTTTTCTATTGATAAAATGCCGCCAAACGAAAAGCTTCTGAGCAGACGCCACCATGGAGTTACAAAGTCCTCGTCTCGCGCTCACACTTCCACGGTTACTATCGAAACGCCGAATTGCACGAGCCTTTTTTGCCCTGTTACCTAACCACTTTGAGTAACTTTGTTACTCACTGCCGTGCATTGTTTCGTCTTTTGTGACTGCACAAAGGCAAAGTTGGCCATTTGCTAATATTATTTGTTGAGCATAATATAACGCATATAGGCAAATATCTGTTTTGTTTGTGCACTGTTAAACTAACGGCAGGGTAAAAATTGGGCAAGATCATATATTATGCAAATTAAATTGGACTTCTAGTATAAGAGTTAATCTCACGCTAATATTGCCTTGTCGTATCTTAAAAATATATTTACTTTAGATAAATCAGTAATTGTATCATTTATTAAATGGAACTGCACTTTCTAAATGCTTGTATAATGAACACCTGAACTGACAATTAATCTATATTCTGTGCAATGAAATGGCCCAACAAGTACAGCGTTGTGCTAACAATGCCAAGGTCATGTGTTCAAGGAAGTACACAAATTTAAACCCTTCCATTTACTTTAAGTTGTGGATAAATTTGTCAGGTAAATGTAATATGCTGGAAATATGAAACAGAAGTATCCATTTAAAATCACAGCTTGGCATGTACACAGTATATACACAAACTACAGTTTTCAGGTTTCATCTGATGATCAATAGCCAATATCTCTGAAAAGTAAAAGCTTCCCCCCCTTAGTTTAAACAGCTATTTGTCACCAAGAGACATTTAACCCACAGTTTGGTAGTCTTACATTGCCTTGAGTATAAAGCCTTGGTTATAAACTAGTAGGATTGCAGTTATCTTTTAGAGCACATGCATGTAATGGACTGTTCAGTCTTTGTGAGACACATATCTTTCTGCCGTGTGATGGAGTGGTCACTTTTCCCCATAAATCTAATAACCTAGGCCATATAAAGTTCCTCGATCCAATTAAAGAAATAAACAGGAAATGTGACTGGGAGAATTAATACTTTTGCGTCTTCAAAGGTAGATATTATTTTCACTGTTATATTTGTAGGTCTTTAGTCTTCACCCCTTTTCTGTTTCAAAATTTAAAGTGGATAATTTTAAAGAAATCGAATATCATTTTCCATTGATTAAAGCAAAAACAAATTTATATAATACTGTGGCTTTCACCAGACATGCAGTGCATTCACAAATCATTTTTACGGGAATAATTAGCCACATTCATTCACTTCATAATGATCAAAATGGAACTGGTTTCTATACCACTTTTATAGAAACTATCTTTGAACATTTCCATTGGCATATTTAGCAAATCATATTGTGCACAATAACAAGACACAAGTAAGAATTACAAAGCCAGATGTGTAAGAATAGTTCAAGTCTACTGTTAATGATCATGCTTTATGCCTGCAGTAAAATAATGACATGCATTATGTTTCTCTTTGTAACATTTTGGACGGCATATTCCATTAATTCGAAACACTTTTAATTACTGATAAATAGGAACTGGGATTAAATGCTTGAAAGTTGCAATTTATATGCATTCGTTTGGCCATAGAGTCTCACCCTTTAATAAACATCCGACATTGCAGGTCCTCCTTTTACTGCTCATTTGTGGACATGTTTGACTCCTTTGTGTCAGTTCTCTTTGTCACGACTTGTAACTTGACAGCATGTGGCCAAAAAAAACTGTATTAGTCAGTGTCTGGCATTTTTGAATGTAAGGGTTAATGAACACTGACCTCTGGCTCTCAGGGGGATTTAAATTTAACTCTTTGTTTGGGGCACCTTCTGTCCTCAGCTTGACAAAACTGAATTAAATTCCAGGCAATCGTTTGTTAATATTAAAAACTTAAATAATATCTCCTTCGAACAAAAAAATGAAATTTTTGAGTATTGCTAATCATTTTGAATAATTAATGCATAACCAGCAATAATGGGATATTGACATTTGCACAAAAAAGCAGGATGGTATTCCCAAATGAATAAATTACTCTAAACACAGTCTTGGTGTTTTTGTTCATAGACAGGGTACGTATCTATTCACGATTGGTATCACAGAATTTTGTGGATTGTATAAGTAATTTGCCTGCCCAGTTTTGCTAGTTTCCATCCTTTACTTATATTAAACACAAATGATTCTATCTCGTAATGTGCATCTTACATACAACAGCAGTCTATGGAGTGCGCTTACAATATAAAATCATCTAGAAGCTTGGCTTTTTGGGGAAAAAAAATCATACCTTATTCATGGACTCCCAAAGGATTCCTTTGGCCGACCATGAAAACATAAGTTTAGACTGTGGTATCTTTTAACTGAAGTCAAAAGCCATAAAGTATCTTTTTTCTGTGTTTATTACGTTTCAAGCAGGCCCCAGAGTATCAGTAGATAAATGTGAATTATAATTGAGTGTTTTGTCTCCTAGACCTATACAAAACTTTCGCTATAGGTGACAGGTCAAATGAAAAATGATTCCTGAAAATTATATGAAAACAAAAGACAATTTGCTTTTATATTGGGAGATTTTCCAATACATAAGAGTAATATGACCCTCATAGAAGTCTTCTGCTTTCATGAATTAAACGTTAATACATATATCTTGTGTTGATGAAGTATCCGTATGTTTTCTTTATTATTTATTTATCCTGATGATGAATAGTTTTTACCTGTTAAGACTTACGGGAGTCGTGCTTGGAAGTGAATTGACAGCCAGCCACTCAAACCGCATACAGTTCAGTAATTTAGCACATAAACATCACGTACGTTCAGAATACAGTTATTCGCCCGTCACTGCAAACCATTGTTTGTCTTCCCGTTTGGCTGTTAGCAACGTGCAACCAGGCTTTCACGTTTTGAGCTTTACGCTTTGCATTTCGGTTTATGTGTAATGCGCGTGTAACTAATTGTTCTGGAATTATTTTATGGTGATCGCAAATTTATTCCAATTAAGGTCAAATTATGACCTCTGTGGAAACAATGCCTTTCAACTGTTTATGTAAATTGCCTTTGGTCAACATACACGCCAGATGCTTATATTTCTTAAGGCTTTGGTGGTAATCTTAAATTAAATCACGAATTCTCGATTGGCAGGACAAAACTATTGTGTGTGTGCATATGCGCGTTTATAAAGAATAATATATATTTTAAGGAAAATGAGGTGACATCGGGCCGTTTCTCATTTAAATACAATGAAACAGCTATTTTAGATTGGTATATACGAACGCGAGCCTTGACGGGCGCCCAGCCTCTGAAGCATCTTTGTTTGGCGTTTCCAGTCGCAGGATGATAAAACGCGTCGCCTTTGACGCGCTGCTCGATTGTTTTTTTTTTCGTGACCGAAAACACGGATCCCGTAAATGTATTTTAAATGCCTAAAATGCATATGGTACTTCTAATTCCCGTGATGCACATTTAATTGATATCTTACGGGATTCTTCTCCGTGCCGTGGATCTAATATTAGTGGTAATTATAATGACATTAAAAAAAATCATTATGTGAAAAACTAAATCCCACTTTCGCATATTAATTTCAGTCGATGTCTCTCAAATTTATCAGGGCTGTCAATGGTTCTTCAGGTAGGCTATTGTTCAGTTGTTCATAATTGCGTTATATGATTGCCCTCTATCCATGCACTGACTGTATGATATAATGGAGACTCCATAAAAAACTGGGATATTTGCGGCAATACAGTATAGGCCTTTGGGGCGGTTCGATAGTATCCGGAACTCTGTAATGTAGGTCAGCGCAAAGGCGTGGACTGCAGAGCTTGTTTTACCCATAGATAAACCATCTGGAGATCACCGCGTGTCGAATCTGTTTATAGAAGACACGCGTTCAGCAGGCGACATACTTGGGGAACTGCGGCACAAGAGAGGATAAGGAGACCTCTACTGACCTCAGACTAAATGCATGGAGACGAACTATTCAAAGGCTGAAGTATGAATGGTGACATACAGCGCATGCAGCTCCAAACGCTATTGACGTAAATATAAGTGTAGGCCTGGGTACTGATGCACAATGAACATTAACACCCGGTAACCTATATGAAATGGTGTAACTGTATTAAGTATTAAAACCTAATACTGACATAGTGTCATAAAACGAAATCCTTAAAGCATATACAGATATAGTCCTCACACTTTCATTTTTAATTACTACAGAACTTAAAACGGTATTGTTTCCGCAAAACCTGTGTAATGGTGCAAAACGGAGCATCTTCACGTTTTATTATTTCTGCTTGCGCTCTTTTAGTCGTCAAGGTTGGCGATACATTAGTATGAAAACGGAATCTGACGATAAATCAAAGCATCTCAGTGTTGGGACGAGGGTGGAGGTTCGGGAGCACAGATGACAGGCCATATGGACGCTCATTTGGAGTGGACACATTTTGGACTCCCAGTACTTTCCGAAGGTTTCTCACTGTGTTAGCAAAATATTTATTGTATGCGATATTAGTCGGCTATGGCAGTGCGGCCTCGTTCCTGGGTACGGCGTTGCAAAGTTCATTGCAACATATTGCGCATTTTCCGCACAACAAAATATCATTTTAAAAATTCAGCTTCCTGGGTCGTGCATACGATGGTGCTGGTTCTATGTTACTATCCAAGCCTATTTATATGTTTTTCAACGTATGATAAAAAAGACCAAGGAAATATTTGCAGGTAGCCTAGAGCGGGGTTAAAGCACTCGGAAATACTGAAACAACGTGTTTGTGATATTTATAAAATAAGAACATTTCCACGCATTCTTGTACTCGTGCACAAAAATGTATACAACTTTAAATCCAGATTCTATTTTGTCTGTTTATTTTGTGTACCTTATTAATTGTGTAACGTTTAAAGAGGTCGCTTTTATATAGGCTACACTAATATTTTTTTTAGGCAATCAAGGCAGATATACTGTACGAAACGCAGAGATGTAACACTGCGTGGCGTACTGTTTGGGAACGACAATTCTGGAAATATAGGGGTGACTGAAAACTGGATTGTCCCATTTGAGGTCGTCCCACTTGTTTAGGAAGCCCGCATAGGCTATATTTTGCCTTTGAATAATCATCAGAAGAAAACTGGACGGAGGGCGCGCAGGAAGTACGGTGACCACGATCACTATGCGGCTGGCTTTATGATAAACTGAGCGACTCTCGCTCTCTCGCAGAACGCCGGCTGGCATGGGAACCCATCTGAATGAGTCGTAGCTCTGCTTCTGCTGTACGTCGCATCTATCTGTTTCGTTTACTGTCTCTTTCATATAATATATTTTTATAATAATAACTGTTATTATTTACTCTGAAAAGGCATTGTGTTTTGTAGTCTTTACGGTGGAAATACTTAGCTTTCTATTCTCACTGCCTTCGGCGACACAGCGCTTTTTCATTCATTTTAATTATGCAGACAATAAGAGAGTCCGTCTCTATGGAGGGATGTTTTGTTCAGCATCTTCAACACTGGAACAGATCTTCTCTAACCGGATGTGCGGACCGATTTTGTTTGTCGGAAAATGTTAGTTGATTGCAAAGACATCGGGGAAGGCAAATGTGTAAGTTGTCCTTACAATCACACGCTAAAAGGAGGGTTTTTGGTTATGTTCGATTTTTGGTTCATGAGATTATGTTGTTTTACAAACAAGTTTAATATGCTTTCATATTGTCTGCAGTGTCTTACTGTTTTTCTGTATATCAGAACAATATAAATTCAAGGTAAGGCTAGATTTTAAAATTGCTGGAAGCATAATGATTATTTCTGCAATAATTGCTGAAGAATCCATTACGTTCCCAGTTCATGGGCTATTTACTTTAGAGGTAGTAATGCAACCTTTGTCTCCTGTCCGTATACAGGAAAACGTCAGTCGACTGATGTTCTGTATATCTGTGGGATTGTGTATTTAGTGGTGATTACAATCAGACATCACCTTCTTGATGAGAGACTGCCTTTTTAAAATTACATTTTCGACTTTTTTTTTTCCTGCGCTATTTAGCCTGTCCCGCTCATGATGCAGGTGTTTTCAGCAGCCTCCACCTCCTTACACACCCCACCCGACCCCCATAAAAAAAGGAGAGGGCGGGGGTGGGGGGTGACTTGGGTTTAGCCTAACAGTTTTTCTCTTCTCTTACCTCTGCTGCATTTTGCATGAGCAATCTAGGTCATTAGCATTTTAGCGTATGCAAGACTTGACAAAGCTGTTGAGATGCCAGATGGACTCTTCTATTTTTTTCCATCACTCGGGAGTTGAGCAAAAGGACTGACTGCAGCAAGGCAACGAGTCCGCTCCTTTTATTACGATCGCGAAGGCCTCTCGGTGCATAACTACAGGATCGGAGGCTTCCTCTACATCCGAAGGAAATATAACAAATAAACCGTTCGGGTATTCACGAGAATGGGTAACGTAAAATAATACGTTTGTATTTTGTCTCGTTTTAATTTTTTATTAATTTTAAATTTTACATTTATAATAACGCCGCCATTGTTTGTGCGTTTTAATTTGTGAAAAAAACTAAGACGAATAATTCTTATTTCGCAAAGGCTGTAACATAAATGTGGAATATATATTGCATATTTATGATGTGGAATATTGAAGCTCATCCAAACGAATGAGGACGTAGACATTTTGGTGCATGCTGTCTGCTGCGAGGAGGCTACATTTGCCCCTTACCATGTGCGAAATGACTGTTGTGACAAACGGAGAAGCGGAGAGATGCTGATTAACGGGCCTGCCTCTCTTCGTGTTCACAGCGGACCTTGATTTAAATGTCCATACAATTAAGGCACGCGGTGAATGCCAAGAGAGAGGGCATAGATCCTCGATATGGATTTGTAACATGTCCATGAAGATGCTGTTCATTACAAAAGATGATCTTGGAAACTGTATTCTTTGCTGTAACATCCATTTACTCGTTACAGTGGCGCATCTGTCATTTGTCACAAGCCGAATGTACACAATTCAGCCGGTTTTTGCGCGAATCTTGTGACATTAGTACGAAACCCAGTTTTTAAATATAAACTAAGGAATTTAAAACTATATTTTGACATTCCTGTTCATATTTAAACCAGGATATGTCATAAGGTTGAAGAGATGAATGCGTTCTTTTTTTTATCAGTAACAGAGTAGCAGAACGCATTTATTACAGTATTGGTACAATTCGTCCATAAATATATAGGTTTAGGGACAGTGTCCATACAGTGTGTGGAAAAGTGTATAAAAGCGCATGAAAATACTTAACCGAATATATGGGCGCACGCATGCCGCCCATTATATTTTTTAAATCGCAGTTAAAGCCCTTGCCCTGTAAAAGAAAACACGACAATGAAACCTGTAGTTCTAATTGTTCAGATGAAATGATTTTATTCTTCATTCTCGAATGCTATATAAAGCAAACAGAAAAAACTGGATACGTTGTAACAAGATTCGTGCTGTCGCCCGCAGGCAAAAATCTAGATATTCAGTGGGGCTTCCAAGTAGCTGCGGCCTAGCACTGGAATGCAAGATCATCATGAAGACACGTCTTCATATGTACTTTTTTTAGCTCCCCTGGTGAGGAGAAACACTTTATTACGACGGTTTCTGCACTTGCGACGTTTAAATGACACATGCACTCCTCACCGACGTCGTTGACGCCTAAGAGCTGTTAATGCAAATCTGTTTGTTCTATTTGAATGCAAAGAGCATGCAATTTTTTTTCCCCAGACGGTTGATGTAACTAGTGTTCATTGGCAATAAAATGCATTATATTATCCCTAATAGTATGAAGAAAAGTATTTTTTTTAATTAAAGATGGAAAAATGACACACATTTCGGCACCTATTTGCTGTAATTCGCAATACAGAAGTGCCGGATATCCGGAGTTGCAGTGACACAAACGCGCCGCCCTTTCGTTCACAAAAATACAAATTAATCTTTTATTGAATAAACGTATGGTTCATTTTACTTGTTTGTGGAACTGAAGAATTTTTACTTAGGCTACTAAAACAAGCAGTACATGTGAATTAACATGAACAACTTACAGATTAATTTGACCCCAAATATGGGAAATATTTTCCATTATAAATGAGAATGTAAGTACACTTTATAATTACATGGATCAGTTTGGGAAAATTATTTTTCAATTTTTTCAGTTATTATTAATAAGCTATGCTACGCACCGACTATTACTGAGCGCCATCATGTCAGAAACCATAAAATCAGACTAGCAGCGGGCCGGACATTGAACTATCCGGTACATTAGGCCTATGTCTGCCTCTATGCACACCACTGTAATTAATGCGCATCGTAGGGTCCTTAAAACACCCAAATATTAATGTATAAAGATAAATATATAGTATGTAAGCAATTAAGTCTAGTGATGATAGCATTCAGCGGGTTTTCAACTTGGCCACAAACCTGTTTAATATCAAAAACTAAAACTTAATAATAATAATAGTGATAATCAGCATTAAGATATAAAACGTACGTCCTTACAGTATGTGACGGGTACTAAAAATGATCCAGAACCAAAATGATTTGTTAAATGCCACCGAAATATTCCACATGATCTTTGTGCAATAATATTAGCATTTCAAAATTCTGCAAAATAGATGTGACTTTGGCGCTAACCGAACATAGCCTATGTGCTGGGGGCCTATATCACCCAAATAAACAGAATTTGTTTTCAAGGTCACGACAAGATGTTTAAACAGAGAATAGTTTAGAGCTAGTTAAAGCAAATTCACGCCTCTAATGCAATGATTTTAAGTTCAAACCCATGACGATTTTAAAATCGTATTTTAAAGCTACGTGCCCGGAAGAGAAGCATATAAAAAGATGTAAAGTTTGTGTGCTGCAACGCTACAATGGCATCTCTATAAATGGGTGTTGGGCACATTTACGATGTTTACAAGAATACTGCCTGCAGTTATGCGTCGGGAAATACGTTGTACACTATTTGCAGGAACGCGTTTTAACCGCGTTAATCTGTTTCAAGCCTAAATTTTCGGAGTAGCTTCGCTAGTCATATATCAGCTGAAACTTAAGTGTGTTTGAACATCATATTGCAGATAAACGTGGTTTTAGTTGCACTAGCAACTGTAATATTATGGATAATTTAGGTTTTTAAAAGAGAAATTACATCATGAAACATACGTATAAACCGAAATGAAGAAGATAATCTCGTTTTCTTTCTTGATACGAAAGAGACCTCAAAAAATGATTCATCGCAAAAAATTTCGGCGAACTTTAACCTCAAATATTAAGCAGGTGATTGGGCATCTATAGTTTGTACGTCTGCCGATTATTTCAAATCAAACGAACGACTGTTTTAAATAGGAGTCATTTTAAAGTCATTTTTAGAACCATTTTAAAATCTTAAGTCATTGTTTTCCAACATTAAATATGAAATATTTTCCAAGCTTGAAAAATAAAACATTTTACATTTTAAATACATTTTTAAAAATTGCTCATTACACATGGCATAGATTTGCATATAATCACACCAGCCACATTTGATACCGTGCTACAATATATAATTATTGTTATTATGTTTTTTCATGTACAAATTCGTTATTCACAAATGTGTTGATCATATGAGGGAATTGTAGCCTATCAGCGAAAAGCGCATTACTTTTGTTCCATAATGTTTTTAAACGTTTCTTGAGTTAAAATTAGTTAAGGAGCGACTTAAGGAATATTTCAATTTGTGAAACAGGAAATCATGATTTTTCTTATAGCCTAAATAGAATTTCAGATTTGTAAAATTTATTAACACAGCGTTGGCAAGGTGCTAAGTACAATTTTATTTTCTTAGACATTGTTAAATCGTCAATGTCTTGGTTAAAATATAAAGAAAATGGGCTACGTATGCCGTTGTTAGGTCTCAAGATAAATATAGGCCTTAATTCAAACTAACCGCCCAGTCATCCGCCCTTAAATTTATGTATTTTGATAATAACGACAACCACAAAATTGAGAATCCACGGAATAACCTGAAATACCACGACGACCAGAAAAAAAGTAACTTTTGCCATCAATTCTATTAATATTTGTGGTGTTGGTTACGGAGTTCGAACGGAGGACTAAGCAAGGGATTCGAAGATACTTCGAAAACTTTGGGTAGGCTATATAGTCCTATTTTTATTGAACAATTAATTTACAGAGTAACTGTAGCTCTGTTATTGATGTTTGAATGCATGCGCGAGTTGGATCAAATTTAAATTGGGTATACCTAAAAACTTAACATACCCTGAAATTTCTCGAAACTGCCTATCCGACAAAAGGTCTCCTGTTAAACGCTGCGGTTTACTTTCAAACGCCACGAAGAGCTCCTAGTAGAGACTTCCATGCACCTTTCACAAGTGGATACAAAAAAAATATAATAAAATGAGCAAACGATTTTGGAAGATTAAGTGATTACTGACGCAAATTAACACCACCCCCGCAATACCTAAAATAATGTTGCAATACACAGGTAGTACATCCTAAAACAGGCAGACACTGTGCACATAATGATAATATGATTTTTCTGGAGAAAAAAAACGTAATGGAAGGGAAACAAGTAACATTATTCACACAGCAAAGTACCACCATTAAGTCTCCTCTTGGACTGAACATGTATTGTATTTATTACATTTAAACAGGGGCCTGGTAACCATGTTATTCCAGTTTTCTATGCTGAATGCTTAAAATAAAGTACCAAAAAAAAAAGACTGCTGTTGACAGGTGGGCTTGGGAAGTCTTGCATAGATGTCAAGGTCAATGCCCCATGCCCACCCCCCCTTAGACAAATAAACCCCTTTCCCTCCTTTCCCCCATGGTGGGGCCAACCCCCCCCACCGCGCGGCCTGTCGTTCATTAGCCCTGTTTCAGCTGGTGATGAAGACACAGAAGGGATACACACACACACACATGCTCACACACATGCACACACACACGTACAGGCGTACGTCGGTCAGCCTGCTCCCTTACATCCCTGATCAGTCACACTTATCGCCGTCCCCTGGAGCCCTCGGGACAGAGATGAGCTCCAGACACGCAGCCTGGGGCCGTTCGACACGAGTGCTATAGCAGAGACAGGACATTGGTTGCTACTGCAGCCGTCTCACAGACGTGGGGCAGTAGAGAGCACAGCGGTCAAAGATGATGACCTGTCACCAAATGGACACTTCAAGTGCTTCACTAAAAATACCCAGCCGGAAGTGTATGATACTGCAAGACGTTTTATGAAAGTGGCAAATAATAATAATATAATAATAATGTGGACTGGCATTCCTCTCCTTGTCTAGTCCCCTGTCTTTCCCGGGATAGCCTTCCCTGCAGTGATGCTATACTGGCTACACCAATGGATGATGGATGGAATTTCTAGAAATTGTAACAATAAAAACAATAAAAGATGCTGAAACGAAAACTGCTCTGCATACCAGGGCTGAACCCAGTGAAGGAAGAACATGAAATAATATTATTTTGTGTCTGATGTGTAAGAGCACGTGACACCGGGGCAGACCTGGGCTTCATCGGTGGCTCAAGGCTGCTCTTGTCCCCGCTACATTGTCACTGGGTCCCCCCTCCCCCCACATTAATAAGACAAAAAAAAAAAAAACAAGAAATGTTACAATGAAGAGAAATGTTTTACTAGGACCATGGAAAATAGGAAATCTTGCCTGGAAGGTAAATCACGCAGAAAGGGGATGTGATACTTCTGGACCAGGTGTCACTTTGGTGGCCTGTTCAGGTTTAAACAAAAATGTAATACAGATCC
>JAODLD010000045.1:7061764-7082052 GCA_026781065.1 Mormyrops boulengeri | reverse complement strand
AAAAGAAAAAAAACAGTCAGTCAACTCCACACATACCTGTTATTAACATTCCCAATGTTTCCTTCAATCCATTGGCTGGGACAATTACCTGCAAGCAAATCATCATTTCACCTGCTCTCCCTCCTCAAAACGAGTCAAACACATTTTTGAGTGTATTACATTATTATGATAAAAAGCGAACAAGTCAATTTATTTCAAAATTTTATTTCAGATTCATTACAATAAATCCAAGCAGGTTTTCTAGGCCACGACAAGGAAAATAGATATAAATTGTTATTTGGCTTTTGCAATCCGGTAACTTTTCGTACACAGTTGTGTTTTTTTCCTGAACTGCACTCTCTATGGTATAGATTTATCAGTATTAGTTATTACTGAATAGGCCTTTTCTGTTAGTTGAACGTCCTGCATTAGCTACAGCCATTACTGTCACTTATGATGCACAACCCACATAATGTAAAGTTTTCGGGACCGCAATGGTAAGCAGAATGTATTGTAGGGTATACAGTAAGGTACGCGAATTTGTCCAGCCACGTTTGCTGCACGGGGGACTACAAATGAATAGATTCTGGCTCTAAACGGAGGCCTGTGCATACAAGATACTTTCATTTTTATCAGACAAGGAAGGATTATTTAATATGCATACTAAGGTCTGTTAATAGTTTGATATATTTTTCCGGTATTTTTTCCGTTTCATTTCGGCTTGGATTACAGTTTACCTTCGAATTAATATTCACACAAGATGCTGTCTGTCAATTACATAACCCCAATTGCAGACGGCTGGTACATTCCTCTTGTATAATCACCCAGCGATCAAAACCTAAGGACTTCAAAACGCTTTCAGCGGGCGACGTTATCCATTTATGCAAGACGCCGAAGATGCCGACAGATTTCCTTAACGCTGACCTCGATTGTGTGCCTGCCAGCGAACTGCCGGCACACGCACTGACAAACACACACACCCAAACAAACACACACACGCATAAAAACCGCACGGACCATTTAAGTTCCAGTGGCTGAAGTGCAGCAATTCGCCTTTCCCAGAGACGTGTCGGGTATTCGGCTCAGCATCGCACAGGAGCTTCTGGCCGCACGAAGACGCTCCACAGTCAACAGCCGGCGGGAGGACGCTGTCGAAAAACAATCTGCTCTCATATTACCTGTCTTTCCACTCTTTAACCTTTATCTGTTACACCTTTTCACCCTCTTAAACTGCAGCGGTGCCTTTAAGCAAGAAAAATATTACAAGCATTGTACGGCTATGTCTGCAAAAATCTTTTCAAATTACGCACTACCAGATTACTTACGCTTTGTTCCAACTCATTCATAATAAAAAATAATGTATAGGCTATATTTATTTAATTCTCTCTTTTTGAGTAGACTCATTCAGATGACTGTCCAGTTTACTCTCCCACGTCACGAGTAGTCATGTAAATGTCAACAATGACAAGTACAGGCTAAATATATAAAAAAAATCCCTTTGGAAAAAAAAATAGACGAGTAGGCTTATACATTCCGTCTTGAAATCCTTATTCTAAGCAGCTTAGTAAAAGAGAAACACGACACCGATGCATTTATTAAGCATTTTATATTTAATATGCAATATATGGAGAAGTAAAGGTTTTCAACATATCTCATGAATAACAATAATATGTTGTGTAATCTGTCAATCGATGGAGCTGGTTTTCAAAGTGTATATAGACTGCCTGTAACGAAAGCTCGCCACAGAGCTTGTATGCATATATAAATAACTGCAGTGTTCTCACAAGACATTTTTCACAGGCTCTGTATGACAGATTGACGACTTCCAACTAAAGTGTGATGTTTTTCTCTCAAGTCCCATCCACGCACTGTGTGGGAGGGGCCTTAAGGTCACCCCGATGACTGACAGTCAGACAGGGATGCGGTCCTTTGGCTGGCATCATTCTGTATTATAAACCTTATAAAGCATCCAGAATTATATATATATAATAAAGTCATGTTGAGCTTCAGGTTGGTGGGGGGTGCCACATAGAACAGGAATGGCAGAGATGGAAGGTAAATTATTCATACAGCGGTATGATGGGTACTGAACAAGCAGCAGGAGTAGGGAAGAGCTCAGTGGAAGGAGAAGCCAGCAGCGGGAAGTCCGCCGCACCATTGGCTCACAAACTTCAGCACATCCTGGCACTCTGTACTGTGAGTGGTCTGGGAGACAGACAGACAGAAACACATCGACCAATCACATTCTGACAAAAGGCCCGAGCCATCCTCACATCGACTAATCAAATTCTGACAAAAGGCCACTGCCATCCCCACATTGACCAATCACATTCTGACAAAAGGCCAGAGCCATCCTCAACATGTTTACGAATATGAAACGTCATTTGTGGGGGGGAGAGCAGGGCGAGCCTATTTATCAATTTTGAAAAGAAAGTAATTTTGAGGTAACTTGTACATTTATAACTGGGGGCTGTACAGTATAAATGTGTAATGTGGGATTTCTTTTCTGCAAATAATTTTTTTGTTTGAGGAATCTGCTGCACTGCATCATCAAAAATGTCACAAAACAAATGTAAAATTTATAAATGATGAAGCCCCGATGTGTTTGTATATTTATATAGCACATCTCGTCTGTAATAGTCACAAATCAAAGTGACTTTGTAAAAAAGGCTAGCTGTAATGGCCTTACGGCGTTTAACACTAGAACAAATATGGGCCAAATATCAGTGTGCGCTGTTCCACATACACGAGTGGTTTTTCTGTGACAGGATAACAAACCTTTGTGGCCATTAGGAATTTATTCCAATCATCCTTGTTTGCCGCCATTCCTGGTCTTTTGAACTCAATTTTACTCCGCAGCACCGGGTAGCCTGTAATCCACAAAAGAGGAGCGTTCATGATTATTTGACTCACACCGAAACCTGAGGACCAATTACTAGGTTTCAAATCACATGCTGTCAGGCTTAACCACCCATCTGACTACACCTCCATCCATCCCAGGCTCATCAGCAGAGGAACACCAGGCCGTAATCTTCTACATCTACCAGCTCCTGGTGGAAACCGTGTTTTTGACCCGTGACGCTCTCATGTCCCCTAGCAAGCAGTGATCAAAGACGGCAAGCAGGGTCATCTGGAGCAGAGGCAGTCTGAGTTGTCTAAAATCGAGGTAGAGCAGAACACATCTGGTTCTGTGTTTAGCCCTTGGATAGGTATGCCACCTGCTGTACTGGGCCGTGTCGTGACGAAGGCGAAACGGAGTAGCGACTGCGCCCACCTGTGATGACGCAGGGCAGGGAACGGATTCCCGTGCTGCCGGCCACCAGGGACGCCTCGTACACGTCCCGCTCATCCCGGGGCAGCACCTGGTCCACACGCTGGTCCATGGACACCGTCAAGACCCAGTCCCGGATCTCCTCTCGCTTGTCGTCCTGAGCAGAGCAGGGAGGTGACGCACAGCGTTAATTCCCCTGTGGCTTATTAACTCAGATAGGGCTGCTGAGCACTCCGTGGACATCTGACTCTTTCGGAACCCCCCCCCCCCCGTCCCCCCCAGGCAACATCAGCAGGCAAAGCGGTACCCATCCCACGGTCACCCCACCACAGAAGTGCCATTTTTGGAAAACATTTGCATGAAATTGGCTCTCACGAAGTCGATCGTGGGACCCGGACTTACAGCGACGTGCTGTCGGGCAGGCAGGGGGACCTCGTAAGGAATATCGGTTTCAAGGAAATCAGTGTGATCTAGAGCATCCAGACTGCCCTCGTCGATGCCCTGCAGGTAGAGCGAAACCGGGAAAGAAGACACATTTTAAAGCATCGTGGATGAGTTGAAGAAGCATTCATGATTAATAACATAAAGCTATGCAAATGCAAAGGATTTTATAAATAAGTCATCATAGGAGAGGAAAATATAGCTGTTTTGTAACCAGCTAAGTATACCTTTTTAAATATGAGCTGCAAATGTGTTCGCGCATAACACTTATGCTCATCCTTGAACAACAACACGTCTGAATATATGCTTAACTCTTGGATGGAGCTCACTCCTTACCACGCATGGCATGAGAGCCCTCACTCTGCCCATGTATAATTTTTAGGTTTTATAAGTTGGCCCTCTTGGACCCGACAGTAAGGGAGACGAGGGCTATCGCTCACAGAGGTGATGCCCACTGTGCATCAGTCGGAGGCCCCGGCAGACTCCACGACGCTGACTTACATCGCTCAGGTCCAGAAAGCGGTTCAGGAAGATGAAGGCCATGTTCTCCCAGCCAACTTCCTGCGTGCGAAACAGACAAACGCTCTGAGTCGCGCCTGCATCCTCGCGCAATGGATGAGCTAACCCCATGCTGCTAGTACGCTCCTTTTTAATTAATTCCAAAAAAAAACTCATTTAGAGGCTTGCTGAAAAGTGCAACGGCGATATTGTTTGGAGAATTTATAAGGCTGGTGCTGCTTTGGTCAAAGGTGGCAGCTTGTTCTCCAGTGTCAGTCAGAGTGTGATCAACGGGGATCGCTAAAGCAGGCAGGAGGACCCAGTGGCTGGGATCTGGTGGCCCCCGCTCACCTTGGCCGCCATTCCCGCCTCGTAGAACGCCTTGTCCGCAGGAACGAGCTCCGTGTGGCGCAGCAGAGAGATGGACAGCTTGGCGGCCAGCGTGTTCTGGAAGAGAGGGCACGGGAGTCAGTCGGTGGGTCGGTTCGAAGCCCATGACTCTCACGTGTCATGCGCCACGTGGGGGGTGGGAGAGCGATCGCACCCACCAGCTGGTCCACACCTCTCGCGGCCGAACGGGTGGCGTAATAGTGGGCGACAAGCAGCATCTGCTCGAACTCCTCGTGGGCAGGAGAGTTGGCCTCAGCTGACTTTACCAAGTTCTCGCACTGCAGAGGGATGGCGTGGGTTACCATAAGCGGTGGCAGGGGCCGGTAGATGGGTGAGAAAGTCCGCCCCCCACCGTTCTCTACTCACCAGCAGCTGGAGCACATCCCGGAGGTTGGCCCACATACGATATGCATCTGCGCTGTCTCGACCCGGTAAGTTTAGCAGGCCCAGAACCATCCTCTTGTAGATGTTGAAGTTCTGAAAGAGACGGGCAGACGCGATGGATTCATCAATACCGGCCTGCAGCCTGTACCATGTTGATTGCTTTCTCTGAGCCCAATGGATCCGCCCGGGGATGTGAGATCACTCCCCATGGAGCTGTGCAGCTCCTCCTGCAAGGTCGCACCTACCGCTGCTCTTTTTCATCTTTCTGGAGCGAGTGGCCAATGGGCAGCAGGACTGCGAGGAGCGTAAACTGATACCTCTGGGCTGCAGACGGATATGAACGCACCTGGGAGTTGGCGGGAACGCCGTGCTGTAAGTAGAGCTTCAGAACCAACTCGGGCCCCCCCTCCTTGATCAGGTGGGTGGCGTACAGGGCCACGTATTTGTGAAGCACCTTGAAATTCTGGGGTATTGAGACACAGCTCGTCCGTTACAATGGCACAGCTATGGCAATCGTAATGATAATTCGCGAGGACTGTATTATCGGAAGCAAGTCGTCAAGAAAACACCTGCTTAGAGGCCGTCTCGACGCACTTCTCCCACTGGCCTCTCTCAGCGTACATGTCTAGGGCGGCCATCACATCTACTCCGACCAGCTGCAGACAAAAAACGGACGGCAGTTAGGAGATATGGCTGTACTGGAATAATTATCAGCTGTCAGAGGCTTTTTGTGTGCAGGGAAGTCTCTAAGTTTTCCGAACTGCGTATATGGATGCAAGCAATTTAAACTCATTTCGAGATAAGGACGCATGCAAAATCGCATACTTGCTTGCTATGTAGTAAGCAAAATATAGTATGTGAAGTGAGCGGTATGTCCGAATCCTCATACTACATTCTGTGAAATTCCCAAGTGTGCAGCCGATGGACACTATGCTATCCCACAAGGCCACTGGGTCCGCAACAAGTGACCAAGAACGGCACATTCTCCCAAAGGCTTTCTCCCTTTAAGGCTGTATGAGAAGCAGGGCCACGGCCTTTAACGCTGTATGAGAGGCAGGGCCACTCCCTTTAAGGCTGTACGAGAAGCACGGCCACGGCCTTTAACGCTGTATGAGAGGCAGGGCCACTCCCTTTAAGGCTGTACGAGAAGCAGGGCCACGGCCTTTAACGCTGTATGAGAGGCAGGGCCACTCCCTTTAAGGCTGTACGAGAAGCACGGCCACGGCCTTTAACGCTGTATGAGAGGCAGGGCCACTCCCTTTAAGGCTGTACGAGAAGCAGGGTCACTCCCTTTAAGGCTGTACGAGAAGCAGGGCCAGTGATTGATGCTGTGCTTCCTTAAGTCATTGTCCTGTTTTTCCCTGGACACTGATTTCACAGAATGTTCCTACACATAACCACAGGACACAGTCTTTGTGTTCAAAGACTAGCTAATCATTTCACATAATGATGCACAGTGCAGCGTTTCCTTAATTACTGATCATAATCAACTTCAAACGTTACATTTTTGCCCCTGAAAACTGGCCACACTTCACCCATTTATACAACTTTGGTTAAAGTGTCTTGCTTGGGGTATAAGAGAGATTAACAATATGGTCTTTGCTGACATACTTACGGAGTCCACTTTGCCCTGATTTTTCAGGTGTTCCTTGTATCTCTGGTCCACGTAATCCTCAAACCTACAGAAGGGGAACAGAACAGTGTCAGTGATGAAGAACGGGTGGCATGCGATGAGCGCTCACCCCCTGTCCACATGTGTGTGTCTGTGTATGCGGCTATGTGCGTGTGGGGGTGTGCATGCGTGCGTGCGTGCGTGTGTGGCAGATGCACGGAGGATTTTCAGTAAGTGCTTCATGAGATTCCTCCCATGCACCCCCCCCCCAGGAGGGAGACAGCAGGAAAAGAGCCATGTCCTCTTAAGCAAATGTGTTGGTTGTAAAACCAGGAGGCCCCCCTATCCCAGAGAGAAGGCCAGGCTGCTCGGGTTGGGTTTGCAGCTTCTCCCTGGGGGGCTCCTGAGGGAGGGGGTGGGCACCTTACCTCGGGTCCAATTCCTTGGCCACCCTCTTGGCCTTGTTCCACTCCTCCCCCTCAATGAAAGCATCTATAGCCTCCTTAATGAGGTCTACGTTCAGGTACAGCTCTGCAGCCTGAGGCAACAAAGATTTATAAAAACCTCCATTACTATTGTCAGCAGACTAATGAGGCAATAAGCTGCGAGTAACCAATACATTATCATACATAACAAGCCTATCCTGTTAAAGTCCCTATGTTCCTTAACTAGTCATCATGCCCCCCTCCCCCACAGTATTTAAAGGGAGTCGGTGACCTCACGCACCGTGCTGTACTTCCGCAGCCCCACCAGCCGTGGCCCCACAGCCCGAATGGTGTCCAGCGCCCTCTCCTGGCTCAGGAACTTTATGGCCAGCTCAGCTGCCTATCGGAGGACAGGCAGGTGGGAGGCACCACGTCATCAGTGCTACCCGCTACCTCCTTCACGTTCATGGATGCTAACCATCATTAGCGTGCGCTAGTGGGAAACACCGCCCCCCATGATGTGACGTCCGTTAGCGCATGCTGCTGTGCAATATGCACTAATGTAGAACTCTGTTTTCATCATGCGCTGCTGTTATTTACAGACCGGTTGGCAAGCAATACAGTGTCGCAGAAATGTCACTGCTTGGTGAGGTACCTTCGTCCAGCATTTCTCCAGCAGGGCGGCGTTAGAGGCATCCTCGACCTTCAGGTAGCACTCCACAGCCCGGCCATACTCTGCAGATTGTTCCCACTCTCTGGCCTGCTCCAGCAGAGCATCCATGCCCCTGTCACACCGCACAACAGGCAGCAAAAAGTGATTACAGATCAGCTTCATTTGGCCGATACCCTCACAACCACAGAACCGACGCAGTACATGTTTTACTCCAAAGAGACAAACCATTCGGAGCATGTTTGTCTTGAGAGTTTTCAGTGTCATTAGGTGACAAATGAGTAGGATCAAGAGAGTCAGCTTGAGTCCTGGAATGAACAGTAAGAGAAGATTACTGCCTACTGGTGATATTTAAAAAAAAAAAAAACAACTGTACAAAAAGTAATTCTGACGCCCCTCCTCTTCATATATTCATTTTCTGTATGCGTTTGTTTGTTTGTTAGTTTGTCCTATTCAGGGTCGCGCAGGTTCAGAGCCTAGCCTAGCTAGAATTACCCTGGATGGGGCATTGATCCATCGCGCACACGCACGCACGCGCACACACGCACACACACACACACACACAGGTTTGTACAGTAATTATAACTTTGTGGGGACTCTCCATTCATTTCTATGGGCAAATCCCTAATCCCACCAATGACAACCTTAACCCCCACCCAGCCCTAACCTTAACCATAAGGGACCAATCAAATGCAAGTCCTTTGCCATTTTTAGTTTTTTGATTGTAGTCACAGATTTTTATAAAACTGAATTTCCCCTTGTGGGGACTGAAAAAATGGTCCCCACAATGTCAAAATAACAGGTTTTTACCACTTTGTGGGGACCAAATGTCCTCACAATGTAATGCACACCTGGACCATAAATACACACACATGCACGCACACACACACACACACACACAAACACACACACACACACACACACATCAATGATGGTTTATATCTATTCAAGCCCGATTAGGGCGGAGCCTGTGAGAGGTCTCTGCCACGCCGCTCTCATGCCAGTGCAGGTTGACAAAGTTACACAACGTTAATCTGAAAGATCGCAGGCGCCGGGCTCTCCCGTGTAATCAGCCAATGACACATGAAGGCTTCGGCGAACTCCAGAGAGCCGGCAGCAAAGACCACACAAAAAGCCATCTTTGCTTTCCGAAAAGGCCCTTTGATGTTTTCCCACAAGTCATTAAAACGGGGAAATTATCTGCAGAGAAACGACCCGACTGTGTCGGCTCTGTAATGAGCTTCTCGTTATGGATTTAATTTAGGATGAAAAACCTGCCATGTTTTAACAAAGGCCTGAGTAAACGTGAATAGATACTGCCACAACAGGAAGGCTCTGGTGTACGCGCTCCCCACAATGCGGGCGTAATGTTGCGTGCGGGGATTTGTCCGACGTGAAAACGCCCTTCGGCCGATGACCCCCTCGGCTACATTCGAGCCGACGATGAATGTCGGGTGATAATCCTCTCACCGGGGCCCCTTCTTAATGGCCTCTTTCTCATACTCCTCTTGCAGAAGCCTGAGTTTCTTCGGGACGTACTCCTTGCAGATCCGCATTGCGTCGCTCCACATCTCCACCTCCTGAAACAGAAGCTCCGGTTTACCCTGGATCGCATTTGTGGGCCAAAGATGCCCGTGTGCCTCAGACCCAGACGTGACGTGTCGCTCCTCATCTACAGATACTCTGCATATTCGCTACGGTCTGTCAGTAAGTAGCACTAGGCAGTCAGTGTCTCCTCACTTTTAGATGTGACAGTAGTGTTATCGCCGACTATGCTTTGGCCAATCGGACTCCTACGGCCGAGAACAGCCAAGTGGAAGACTCATGTGTCCTTCAGAGCCACCTGACTTCATCCTCAGTGGATGACAGTCGTAGAACCGGCCTGTACTCAGGCCCGTCACACCCTCCAGTTTTCTGCAAACCCTGGTAGCTCTGAACCTGCCAGCTAAACCATCTGAGTGGCGCCGCCACAGAAGGACAGGCCAGATGGGCTTTTGGAGGTCTGCTGGGCACATGATACAGGGAATCTTTCAACAGGCTGTCCCAGCGCTGTCTGGTTCTGGTCCTGGAGGGCCACGGTCTGGGCAGGTCTCGCAGCTGTCCTGAAACAGCCAACGCCCTCAGCACTCAGAGTGAGGACCAGATAGGCCTAATTGGATAAGGGCTTAGTTGAATCATGTGCTTAAGTGCTCATTTGGGACAAAGACCTGCATGCATTGTGGGCTTCCAGTCTCATGGTCAACTCCCACAGTTCTTAAGTCCCCCTAATTTGTCCAGGTTTTAATCAATGTGATGTGGTGCTCTACCATCCCATGAAGGCCACAGGCTTCTCAGTTTATCTCTTAATTAAGCAGAGAGAAGTTCATTATTTGTATAATAAGCTGCAAATAAAATTTGCCAATGGGAAAGGAGCTCCTATATGAGCCAGACTGATGCCGGGTACCCGTCAAAGGCCTCGGCAGCTCTCTCACCTTGTAGTACTTGATGGCGAGCTCCGGCTGCTGGGCTTGCAGCAGGAAGGCCTCCGCCCTTTGGTAGTCCTTCTGCTCAAAGCAGGATTTGGCCTGGCTCACCAGCACCTCCGCCACATTGTCAGGGTCGTGGGCCTCCGCCACCCTCTGGGCGTTGGCCCAGTCCTGATTGTGGATATACCTGTGCAGGTGGGAGGACCAATGCTCAGCTGCCCCTGACCAGCAGCAAGAAACTCAACAACATGCAGGTTTTTTGAATCAATAATGAACCACATTCTACACCCATTTTACCAAAACAACAATTAATCAACTTTTGTCTTTGAACTGGGGAATTCCCAGCATGCATTGCACGCCTTGAAGTGGGAGGGGTGTCATGGCGGGCCTTCCATGTCTGCCTGGGATACTTACATCAGCACGGCTTCTTTGGGCTTCCCTGCTTTGACAAACTCAGTCTCTGCTTCAGAGAATCTTCCCTTAAAAGAAAAATCAGCCCTCAGGGTCATATTATAAGTCTACTGACCAACTAGTGACATTTAGAAGTATCCAATAATCAATGAAAAAAGAAAAAAATTATGCTTTATTTGCCATTTGCACAAGTCTGAGGACAGCTACATTGGCATGCGTCTTTCTGCATACCCCATCTTGCTCTCCTTTGAGACACACACAAGTGAGAGTGAAGACTGCGGTCCAATCACCAGGTCAGGCCATTTATCTGGTAACTGAGACTTTGTTGCAATTAGCTGCCCGTTCTTAAGCCAGAGTTAATGAGGACTGGAGTCGTACTTGTAGAATGACCCTAAAGGCACCGTACCTCATCCTCCAGGAACATGGCGTTCTTCAGGTGAACGTCCGGGATCTTGTGCTTCATGGAGAGTCGTGCCAGTTCGAAGGCGAACTCAAAGGAGCTGAAGTCGGAAAGAAGGTAGAAGATCAGCATGTGCTTTTGCATCTCCGCCGCTTCTGGGGCTCGGAGGTCACAGGCAGAGTGAAGCAGCGCGCAGAAGCGGCTCTCAGCCCTGGGCCTTGACAGCCGTGCTCTGTCTGCATTTTAATGGCTTACCTGGGCACATATTCCTGACAAGCACCTGAGAAGGGGAAACATGTGCTGTACCGTGAAAAGGCTGGCTGCACTTTAAAGACAGGCAGTTGTACAAAGGTTTTAAACACCCAGGATAGCGTAGGAATTCACTCAACATTGCAGCCTTCTTTAGCACCTTAGCTTGCCTGAATATGCTGTTTTGATAATTCCCCTCCATGTGTGTGGGGTTTGCATGTTCTCCCCGTGTCATCGTGGGGTTTCCCCTCCAGGTTCTCTGGTTTCCCCCCACAGTCCAAAAACATGCTAAGATGAATTGGAGCTGGCAAATTGTCCATAGGTGCGAATATGTGTGTGTGAATGGTATGTGTGTGTGTCCCCTGCGATGGGTTGGCGCCCCATCCTAGGTTATTCCCCGCCTTGCACCTGTAGCTTACAGGATAGGCTGCAAACCCCCACGACCCTGATTAGGAGAAGCAGGTATAGAAAACGGATGGATGGAGGAATGGATGGAGGGATGAATGGAGGGATGGATTATTTTGCACTGATTTCATGATTTCTTTGGGGGCCCATGGCTTTGTGTTCAGAGGGGGCCGTGAATAGGGCTTGCTCCCGATGGCACACACTGCTCCCCCCCAACCCGCTCTCACCTATTGTCCGCCGCAAAGTCGATGGCCGTCTCCAGCAGGCCGAACTTGCTGAGCAGCTTCACGGCAGCTTCCCCTCCCAGCTTCTTCGCCCACAAGTAGGCGACCTGCTTCGGGGCGCCCGACCCACCGTGGGTCTTGGCCACCTAGTGGGCGTAGCGGGACATGTCGCGGTAAACAGGAAGGTGAGTTTCTGTGGGCTGGGGCACTGGCTCGCGGTATGAGCGTGTGTGTGTAGGGGTGAGGATGAGACCGGCTCAGTGGCGCACCCTGTAGGCCTCCTCCCACATGTCGCTGGCCCTGTACATGTTGACGGCCGCCTTCCAGTCCTGGCCCTCCGTGTAGTGGTACTCCGCCTCCTGCAACCTGGATTCTGCTTCCAGCTCCTGAAAGAGGGCGGCACAGAGGCTGGGACCTGGTCCACCACAGTCAAACCTGCAGTCCGCCGCCAGCATCCCCGGATCTCCACCTTCGCCAGGTGCAGGTGGGTCTCTGTCAGCAGCTCCCGGTGGTGCTTCTCCACCAACCGAATCATGTCTTCATACATCTTGTTCTTCTTGTACATGGTGATCGCCAGATCGGGCTCTTGCACGGCGGTGAAGAGCCTACGAGAGAGAGACGGGCATCACGCCGCGACTTGTGCACGATAACACTGCCGCCAAACGCTTAAAAACACGGGCGAATAGGATGCTCCAATGTAAAAGGCAATTAACAATATGATATTTATACACCTACATTTTTATTTCTCTTATTTTTTATTCTATTTATTGTTTTGTGTGTCTGTGTATTTTTTGACTCGACCTTCTGTTCACATTGTGCAGCTGTGCCTTTACCAAAACCAATTCCTTGTACTTTTACATGCCAAATAAAAGTATTCTGATTCTGACAGTGAAAAAGACCGTTATAGCAGTCATGCTGATGGACTGTGTGATTCCAGGGGGCTGACCCCTCCCATATATGAAATCCTATAAACACTCGTCTTCCAGCTTTGAGGTCGCCACGCGTTTTTGAGGTTATGTCTGTACAGGAAAGCGACCTTCGGAAAAGGCCCCCCTTCGATCAGGGTCTCGACCAAAACAAACGGTCCGCGTGCGAATACACAGAAGTGCTTTCTGTTCATGCAAAAGAACGAGTGGAGAACGAAGCAGGAAGTGATGTCACCTCTCAGCCTCCTTGAACTTCCCCTCCTTTTCGAGCTCCTGGGCGCGGCTGATGTACAGCGCCGTCACCTCCTCCTGGGTCATGCACTTGAGCGCCAGCTACAGGCGTGTAAGGAAGGGTGGGGCATAGTCACTTTTCAGCCCCCTCCCTCATTCCCAAGTGTGCACTTGTACAAAGGGTGCGTGCTTGAGACAAGCAGAATTGAGTCAATCAGAAGTTCTAAAAGAACATGCTTCAAAAACATCTTCTTCCTCAGAGAAGATCAGACTCTTCAACAGCTCCCCCTGCTTGTAATCAACAACAATGCAGCATTTGCACCATATAAATGTTTACATTTGCACCAACACAGAGCCCTGACAATCTGCATGCAAATGAATTGCACATTGTATGTGATGTGAGTCACACATGATACTTATGTTGTCTGTATTATACCTCAAAATTATACCTGTATTAAACCTTGCAAAAATTGCACAAACCACCATATTTATTAGCGGTCAAAATACCAGTGGTGCTGGATCCCTATTCTTTCTAAATATCTTGCGTTCACTCCTCTCCATTGCATGTTTTGTGTCTTGTATTTATTCTCAGTCTGTAATTGTTAATAGTCTATTGTCACGACCCTAACAGCAGCAAAATGTGCCAACAAGAATTTCTACCAGCCTCGGTCATGCGGCAGTAAACATACGAGTACTGATGGAGACTCTAATTCTGATAACGGACCACGCCTAACGGAAACTGCCAAGTAACACTGGAGGTGACCGTGACGTGACGCGACCGCGTCCATCAGGGGAAAGGCAGCGTTACCCCGTGAGCCTGCTCCCAGTGGCCAGCCTGGGTGTACATATCGATGGCATCTCTGAGGCTGTCACCTCTGACAAACAAGCGCTCGGCAACCTGAGGTAGAGAAACAGACAAGGCATGTTTTTCCCTGAGCATACAAAGCGAGTCTGTTAGCATTTGCCAGGCCCTCTTACTTTCTGAAGAGACACTCTAAAAGCCCCATTTTTCGCAAATGTCTGACAGCTGAGAAGCATCTCTGATGTGATGACGGCGATGTGGAGGGACGGGGCAAGGGAGACGCCCACCTCGTAGTCCTGCACGGAGGCGTAATGCTGTGCAATCTTCTGGTAGTACTTCTTGCTGGACCGGTCCTCCTGCAGCTCCAGAATGTGCACCGCCTTCTTCCACTGGCGCGCCCCAATGGCTGCCTCGATGGCTTTCGAGGAACAGCTTGTGGAGGAGTAAGAGAGAGAAAGAGGGGGCGAGACAGAAATATAGGTGCCCGTCACTGTCTGTGGGACAGAAATAACACAGAAAAACTCATCGTCATCCCGACGATTCAGCAGAGGCGGGTGGTGATGGAAACCAATCTGCTTGACAAAATCGTCTTAATGGAAGAACCTGTATAGCTACTGTGGAGTCAGTCTGGATGGAACTAAACACTTGGAAGCCATGAGGAATGTGGGATCCTCCATGAGTTATGTGTGGATACAGTTCAGTGGTTACCTATTTACTTGCCTCCATTGAGTAGAAGATAACTGGTCAGCTGGACCCGGAGTTACACTACAACGCTAACGGTCAGCCAACCCCCCCCCCCCCCCTCACCCGGCCTCGATGTAGTGGTTTATTGCGGCATCCATTTGCTTCTGTTGAACCAAGTAGTCACCCCAAGCCTCCTCCAGCTTTACCACATCGGCGGGGAAGGCGACGCGGGCCAGCTCCACAGCTGCAGGGGGCGACAGAAAGACACATCTCCCGGTTAAATGCATGGCGGTGCTTAAATCTGAACTTCTCGATCGAAACTCAAAGGCTTCCTTCAGGTGCCACCACTGATCTCGCTCACCCTTCCGGAAGGCGTTCCCTTGGCGGTAACAGTCCAGCGCACGCTGGTTGTTCCGAATCTTCTCAAACAGGTCGCCGGCCTGCAACATCGAGATCCCTTCAGCTCAACCGCCTTAAATCCCTTAGGCACACCCCCCGCCCCCCAACCCATGATTACATTTCCATTCATGTTTATTTATTTAGCAGACCAAATTGCCCAAATTGATGTAGAATTGATACAGCTGTCAAGGAGTCAACACAGTACGAGGGCCGGGCTTCCAATGAATGACCGTACAATGCATTTCAAACATCACAGAGATGTATTGGAACTATTCAATCAAAAGTCAGAATAATAAGAGCCACCAGGGACCATAAGAGACCAACGAGGGAACTGAGTATGGTGCAGGCTAGTCGCTGGCCGAGGTGTGTCACGAGTGACAGAGGGAACACCCACGGCCCTCTCATATTCGCCGCTCCTGACATCTGTCACCGTGGAAGCAGTCCAGTCTGGCGGCAGGAGCCCCATCACACAGAAGCAGCCGGTTGCCGACCTGGTGCAGCGCTCACCTGCTCGTAGAACTCCCCCTTCAGGAGAGCGGAGGCAATGCGGCTGACCAGCTCGGCACTGGAGATGAGCTGGTCGTGGCTCATGGCCAGCCGCGCCGCCTTGGCAGGAAGTCCCGCCCGCAGATACAGGTTGACAGCACCCAGGAGGTCACCCTCGGCCTCTTTCACCTCGCCCGCCTTCTCGTCCTGCTTGGTGTCCATCAACCACTGGTGGTAGCTGCGGCGTAGGCTGTCCAGCTCAGGGTGGCCCTGCCAGGAACGAACAACATTACTGGGGAGGCACTGGGCCTGCACCAAAGGGAGCTTGTTTTAAGGGGGGGGGGCATACCCTGGACTCCGCCAAGGCGATGCATTCGTCCCACATGTACAGCTCCTGGTACATCTCCATCGCTTCGTTGACTGCATTCTATGAAAGGTTCAGAAATATTGTGGAAGATGGGGAGGTGGGGGGTGGAGATGGTCAAGTCAGGTGACCAGCACATTCTTGATGGTCTGTGGCTCTGCAGAGTGGAAATCTGTGCCTCTGATCAGAAGGACACAGGTTCAAATCCCGTGGCTGGCAGAGTGATTTCAATGTTGGGCCCTTGAGCATGACCCATAAACCCAACTGCTGATCCTGCTTTCTCAGTTGTATGTCACTTTGGAGAAAAGCATCTGCTAAACAGATATCATCCAAGTAAAAACACAAAGTGTGCCGTGCGAGCAGAAACTAGAAGACAGCAGAAGACCATATGAATCAGGACATCATAGACCCGGGATCAAAAAACGCCATGCTCGTGTAGGCTGGTGGGTCCCGTGACCCAGGAGGGGTGATACCTGTTCTAAGTAGTACATCTCAGCCAGCTTGTAGTTCTTCTCCAGCATGGCCAGGCGAGCTTTGACCTGGTAGTATTCAGTGCCGTCGCTACCCTAGAAGGTGAGATAAATCAGCACAGAACATTAGAGCCCTGTTATGACCAAGTGACTGCAGCCCAAAACAAGGGCTGTTACGATTGGTCTGTGACCAGCAAACATGACCTAAACGGCTTTGATGAGATGCTATATAGTTCATGCAGTTCACATTACATGTAATGTAAGCCACATTAAGGCGACATCACATGCTATCCAGCTGAAAACAGGATGTCGACATCCTCCCGTTGCTTCCAGGTTGGCCACGAGGGTGCAGTGCTGAAGGCCCCACAGACAGGGCTACCTGTCACTCATTGTTACCTGTCAATTTCCTGAGCTCAGTGCAGTCACTGAGCATGGCTCTTTAAACACTATGCCCCCTACTGCCCATTGTCACCACTGCAGCACCACTCAACTCCTTTAAAATTTTAGGGCTGATCATTGAACTATTATGAGTTGGACCAGTGGTCACCAACTGGTGGAGTCCAGTCTACGAATTTTAGTGTCATTTTTATTTCCAGATGCCGTGGACCTCCAGGGTTGAGGAGTCCTGGGATTTACAATGCAACATATGGATAAAAAGGACTTATGAACCCCATAGAGCAACCGGCCCCCTCTCACTCATATAGAGGGGGCTGACCCCTCCCACGTACATATTCCTTGGATATGTTGTCGGCGATCCGGTTGGTCTCGTTGAGGAATCGTGCTTTGGACACGTCACCCAAGGCAGCAAAACACCTGAAAAGGGAGGTTTTGGATAATCAAGCACTGATTGGTTAACCATGGAGCGGGGACTTCACCGTCAGCTGAGCAAATGCGCCATGGCGTGAATGAAAGCTTCAACAAAACCGTGCCGTGTTGCCACCTCTGTCTGAGAGGTTGCATCACTGCACCACGAAGGTAAATCAAGTTAATGGGCTGTACTGTTCATCTGAATCATCTCCACATCTCCTCTTTACTCATTCACCATTTTCCTCTGTGGACAAAACAGTGTTCCCCCTCAAGATTTATGCTAATTCGGGCGTACATAACGAACGCACTCTGCATTATTAATGCTATGCTACATGCAAATTTTCACACAAAAAAATGCTTAATTAAGGAACAAAGTTGTCAGGTGGTTACTTGAGTTAAATGAACACAGTCCACCAAGACCTTAGCGGTCATGAGGAACGGCCCGTCACATCATTCAGGGAGACGATCAACATGCTTTTTGGTGCTGCGTCCTCCCCCCCTTCACCGCACGAGCCCACGATCTCGTCAGGAAGAAAGCATTCCCCCAGGCAAAGTCGACGCATTTCATTGGTTGAAGTTCGCTAGAAGGTCAAGAGCACTTGGGCATAGACCATGGTGAAGAACATTCAGGTGTACGTGCTATATTCGAGCTATGCCTAACACCCCACAACCCCAGTAAATATCAGGACCTCATCAGCCAGTTTTCAGCCTGATGGTCAAACTGCAAGCAGTGAGCATCGCAGCGCCCCCTACTGGACGACTCACCTCTCGGCGATATGGAGCTGCCGGGCTTCCAGGGACAGTCTGCTCAGCGTCTTCCACATGGCCTCCGTCTCTGGTGACATCTCCAAGGTCTCCAGGAAGGCCGTGGCTCTGAGGAGGAACACATTGTGTCTTTGGCAACAGCCCCTAATCCAGACCATGGTAAGCTCAATGACCCAACAGAATCATAATCACGTGTTAAGGCTATAATGAATGAAGGAGACCCTGAAAGTTTTAACTGATTTAAAGAGTTTAAAGTGCACTTAAATCCCTGCTATTGCATGTAACCCTTTGGGAACAGACAAGCTAGTTGCTTTTCGGTGTCTATCAGTACAAATGCATACATATTATACATCGTTTCGGAAGAGCGAATTTGCCAACAATAATCTCTAACGGATGTTCTCCTGGAAAGGCAGGAATCGTGGAAGTGAGAAGGAGATCAATGCGCATCACCTGTAGTAGTCTTCATCGTCGATGGCTGTTCCAAACTCGATCAGTCCCTCGTCCAGTGTGTAGGAGACCGTGTTGACGCCCTCGGTCACGATAACCTCCGTTTTGCCATTGGCTCTCTCCAGGTCCACAATGTCCCCCTGAGATTACACGCTAGTTAGCGGAGGCTGCACACAGAATGGACAGGTGATACGCAGATTGTCAGATTAAGGTCGGAATTGGAATGAAGAGTGAATAAAGATAACTGGAAAAAGGAAAGCAAACTGAAAACAATACTGGGATGATCAGCATTTATTAGCATAAAATATACATAATAAGTAATTATGGCAATTTGATATTGTATTAGAATTCAGGTGGAATGTATAAACTGGAGCACAGGCAGAGCTCCCAATTAATGTAAAACTGTCAGAGATATGGACAAGGTAACACAAAAAATACTGACAATATATTTAAACACTACCTTTTCATTTATTTAAAGAGTATTCTATAGTATACATCACTATATTTTTGGTTTATATGTCTTTGGCTATAAGGCAGAGGTAGGCTACCCTAAACCTATAGTGCAGGAATCCAGCAGGCTTTCCATCCTACCTGGTCCCTGAAGAACCACACCTGATCTCAGGAAAATAATAAGTCATCAGGCAGGACGGAAAACCTGGATACCAGCACTCCAGGATCAGGGCTGCCTCCCCCTGATATAAGATGTCTTGTTTGGTAGGAGGGGGTTAATCTGACTTACGTAAGGGTTTGTGGAACAGATTACTTCTGTGAGTGGAGAACTGCCTGTATACTGTTATAAGATGCATTTGGATGCTCTCATGAACAGCAGCTGTGTAGAGTAAGAATGAGCCAATCCTGGCTCCTGAAGGGCATCATGTGACAAGCAAAGGTCAGCTGCTCACCCGCAGAGGAAACATGGTGACCCTCTCAGGGCTGTCAATGTTGTACCAGACACAGAGGCTGCCCCGGTTCTGGGCCACCACCACGTCACTGCCCGGTACCCACTGGACGTAGGAGCAGAAACTCAACACAGGACCCTTCACGCCGCTCTCCACGTCGTACAGGTGCAGCTGCAGAAGAGACGGATTGTGGCTGATGGCTCGGATATGCCACCCCACAGCTAGGGCGGCGCGTTCACAAAAATACAGGCACAGCATCAGGACCTGGTCAGCACTCAAAAGGTTCCTGGTTCCAACCCACACAAAGCTGTATAATTTTGCGTAGGCAGAGAAGATTAATAAAAAATACCTCCCAAGTCAGTGTAGAAAAATGATTGGATCACCACCTTCAGGTGCCACCGGGGGGCAGAGCGCCACCCTGGAGCCTCACCCGCAGCTTCTTGTCCCGGAAGAGCAGCTTGCAGCCCGTCTCGTTCAGCTCCAGCCAGTCGACTTTGGCGTCATGGCTGACGGTGCCCAGGTTGTAGCCGCTGACCAGGTCCACTGGGTGAGTCAGACAGACAGGCTGAGTTGCATCTGAAAAGGCCTGGAACTTGCAGGAGTCAGGATTGGGGGCGTTAAGATGGAAAATGGAGCCGGCCATCAAAATGGACAGAACAGAGAGACAGGGCATCCGATCGTGGAACTCTCCAGTGGAAACAGATTACGACCGAATCTTGATGTGGCAGAGTGCTAAGCGACCGTGAACGCCGTCCTGAGAAGGAGGAAGAGCAGCAGCCGGACGCTGATCTGCCAGCACATCGGGCGACCCTGTTTTCTTACACCAAAAAGGGTCATTTTCACATGAAATCACCCCCAGGAGCAGGAGGAGGAACAGGCTGTTTACTCATGTTCAGAAAGCACTGCCAATTTACACCTTCTAGCCAGATTTAAAAGTACACACACATACACACGCACACACACGAGCAATAGTACGCGGGCGTGCACACTCACGCACATGCAGAGCAAGAGGTGTGTGTGTGTGTGTGTGGGGGGGGGCTGTCAATCAGTGCAAATAAATTGGATGGAAGTTATTTTTCCATTTTCACCACCTGAAAAAGACAGACAGAAGGACATGCTTGGACTTAATTAACACAGGAACTGGACAGGGCTGCGGCAGATGGGGCTCTGAGCTGTGGGGAGGG
>JAODLD010000045.1:7031175-7061578 GCA_026781065.1 Mormyrops boulengeri | reverse complement strand
GCAAACGCATCACCTTAACCCATTTACATGGCTGAGTACGTTTATCGATGGAACTCCATGTTGCTCAAGGCTACGACAGCAGAGCCCATCCTGGGACCTGAACTTACTGCCTTCTAATTAAAAGTCTGACTCCCCAGGATCCTCCGGTCCCCGCCCAGCCTGAGCGGGACATGCTGACTGGCCAAAAAGGGCACGGCTCCCGCAAAAGGTCAGCTTTGTATAATGTGGGGATTCGCTGAGGGGAATGAGAGTAATTTGGCTATCGGTCGTCTCGTATCACGAGGGAGTAGACACCAGAAGGTTCAGCGTCTCCCTCCGAGCAATAAAAATGGCCTTAAATAAGCCGACTGCTGACAGGGCGGCACGTTTGCTCAGTTCATTTTTTCAGTTTTAGGTTTCGTTCAATTTTCAGGCACACAAACGACTCCAGTTTGTTACTAAGATGTCAGTAACTTTCTGGAGAACAGAAGGAATTTTTATTTTTTCTATTGTGTTACTGTTCATTTGTATACATTCTAATATTAAACTGTGTTTTTTTGAGCAAATATACATTTACTACCCAGATAAATAGCTTTAAATGTTTTCTTTGACTGCCTGAGACTTTTGCACTATACTGTATATATAACATTCTATACACTCCACACATCTCACAAGAACAGCTTTTGAAGTTTTAAATATAGGATTCACGTGAAAACAATTTGAACGTAATAAAAAACATAAATTTTCTCCTAAACTTATGGAATTACCCTTTCCTAGGAGAAAATATGTCGCAAACGAATTCTGGTGAATGAATGGCAGGTGAGTTCTGAGAGGCGAAAATGAGCAATCCAGTGACTCCCAGCTGGCTTGCTGGTGAGACTGGGAAATGAAAGATGCCCCGGATAACCTCGCTGTGGATAAGGAGAAACCTCCCCATTGACAGAGCTCCTTTATAGATGGAAATGAGTCGCTTACCAATAGCAATGGTCTTGATGTCGATTAAATAGGCCAACTTTTTGTTATCTTCAACACCCCTCTGTCTCCGCTCGTTCAGCCGCACGCTACGGAAGTGAACACACGCCTGAATAAATGGCGAGTGTGGAAGGGGGGGAAGGATTTTCATTTTAAGAGGAGAAAACAGGAAACTGCCATTATGCAGATAAAACTGTTAGTTTTGACAAGTGTGGTTATGTTAATATGGAGCCATAATAATAGCCCATCCAGCGGGAAGAACATGGCAGCTGTATGCAAACGCCACAGCCTCTATGTAACTGGGTAGCTGGAGTGAAAGGGCAACACTGCCACCTGGTGGAAGCTAGTAAAAGCAGCACTGCCGGGAAGGTCCTCGAACAACAGGGCAAACTTACAGTAACACCCCAAAACTCAAACAGAATTAAGAACAATGCTTTTTCTGATCCCGAAAACACAGGTATTGATATAATTATTCGTTACACTGTCTCAAATACTAGTCACAGTTTTCGGGTCTAATTATAGTGTTCTCAGATGTCTCTTTACAATTTATGTACGTCCCCTGGGATTTGAACCCACGACCTGTGTATTGTTAGCACAGTACTCTACTTGTTGAGCGACAGGAGCGGTATAGCAACCTTTTTGGATGAAAAAAAGGTCTGGATTAAAATAACCCTACAGTCATTCTGTCGGGTGTTAATTTTAATTCTTGGAGGGTCGGTAAACCTGATGAGATGGGGGTTCATGAATTCGGTCCTCACGGAGCCCAGGATCTCATTGCTCCCATACTCCACCAAGGTCAGCTCCCCAACGTTGAAGATCATGCACACCTATCCCAGCAAAACAAAAAAGGACTATTTTGACACCATCAACTGGCTCCCTCTCTGAGGAGAGGACTATATTTAGAAGAGCAGTACAGAGTCAACTTTGTAAGGGGCTTTCAGATATGAGAATAATTCTTAAAATATTATTACTGGAATGAAGACATAAGAAAGGAGGAAAATGGATGTCCTACCGTTTCATTTTCGAAGAAGAATTTCTCATTTCCTCCGGAGCCTTGCCAAGCCACCTGGAAGACAGCAACAGGAAGGTGTCTATCAGAGCAAATATCGGCCCTGCAGTGCCCCCTTTCTGCCACATCACCCTAGTAGACACTGTGTCTTGGTCTTGATCGCGTCCGTCGTTTGGGAAGGGCCCTCGGGCATTGTGGAAGGCTCGCTGAGAAACCGTCTCTTATGCAGGTATTAGTTCTATGAACCATGACAGGCCTCAAACTTCTAATTAATTTTGGGAAGGGGGCCATCAGGCATTTTGACGGGGCGGTCTGCCACCATGGGGGGACTGCGTGTACATGGAGGTAATGGTCACCTTCAATCCATGTTCAGACTCAGGGTGGGGACAGGAAAAAAGAATTGGGATTGCCAGTGTCTGTCTTTTGTTATTTAAGTTAATTGTGCAGGCAGAACTGTCCTTCACGGATGACTGTATACTGAAAAGAAAGGTGCCATCCTGTCCGCATGGGCCAACTAGGCAAAGGCTTTGGCAGGACCCATCAGCTAATTATCTGGAGCAGTGTTTCCAATCCGGTCCTCGGGAACCCACAGACAGTCCACATTTTTGCTCCCTCCAAGCTCCCTGCCAGATGGTTCACATTTTTACTCCTTCTGAGCTCCCTGCCAGACGGTCCACATTTTTGCTCCCTCCCAGGTCCTGGTTGGGAGGCAGCAAAAACATGGACTGTCTGTGGGTCCCCGATGACTGGATTAGGAAACTGATCTGTAGCTCTGAAAAGCCGACAAAGAGACAGATTGAGGCACAAACGAGGCCGGCCAGCACCTCACTCAGCTTGTTTGAGCCGAGATCCCCCAGCAGCAGGGTGTCGGACGTGTGGGCCACCAAGTACCGGTCCTTGCCCATGATCTTCACCTCGTCGATCTCGTACCCGTAATGGGACTTAAGCACCACACGTGTGCCGGTGGATAGGTTCTTCACGATTACCTGGAACCCAGAGGGAGACACCAGGATGAAACACTGCAACGAGGTCACAGGTCAAGTGAGAGAGCGGCACCACTACCATTGATCACAGCTCAAACTGTATATGTAGAAAATATACATATATCTTGTAACCGCAGTTTGATTTAAATATATTGTTTCAAAGTCTTAGATAACGTCTAAAATATGATGTATTCATTAAGTCACCATGCGATGATCCTTCAGCCACTGAAAGCTGAACTAACTAGTCACCATTCGCTAACCGACCCACCTGACTGAGGCCCACATAAGTCATTTCAAATTTATTCTTGTAGATGCTTCTCCGTAGACAGCAGTCAAACTGCTCCACTCCCCCGCACAGTGTGCCCTGCGCACAGATGTTGGGAAATGTCATGCACATCCAACACTGCACACAAGCGAAGCTCATTTTTGAAAAGGTTGTACCATGCATACTTCGGGGGGTCGGGTCCTAACCAAATATGAGTGGCTACAGCATTTTTTTTGCTTAAACCTCAAGCAGTGTGATCACTGTAAAGAACCCATCAGAACTCTTAGAAAAAGAAAAGTGATGATGTGGCATGTACTATTGCCTGACCGTAACCCCCTCTGAGGTGATTTGGAACAAAACGGATAGAAAGGTCAAGGCTACAGCGCCAACTTGTGCAAATGACTTGTGGGGGTGTGTGTGTGGGGGGGGAGACAGCAGTGTTGGAGTAAACGTTCAGAAAAAAAAACACCTTTGCCCTCGAGTTTGTTCAGTTGTAATCACTGCTAAAAGGTAACCATTTTGACTTAGCCTGTTTTTCTTACAAAGGTAGTGTTTGTCATTTGTTTAATAATTTAATAGAGTCTATAACGTTTTTTTTCCTCGTGAGCATGGTGCTGATCCTTATATAGCAACATAAGAAACTGAAAGTGGTCAAAGAATTTCGACTGGAAGCTAAAGGCATTCAGAAACTATTAAACGTTTCTATTCCGCATCTACGCCAGGATTATCCGGATGATGCGAAAAACTGACCGCGCAGAGCCGAGATCCGTCCCTCTTCCAGGCCAGGGCGGTGATGGTGTACAGGTTGGGGATTTCTTTGGGGGACGCTTCGTCCCAGGAGCCTCGACGAGGACTCCAGTTGAACACGCGCAGCCTGGGGGGGGAAGCACAGTAATGGTGAGAATATTTAAGTCATAGTCACTCAAGAAGGTCAGGACACGACACTGAAACACGTGGAACTTTGCAGGGATCTTCAGTTGTCCGAAGGCAAAGGTGTGCTACATGGAGGCTGACCGATCGTAACTGCCGACGACCACGGACTGGCCGCTGGGACTGGCAGCTGCCGCGGTGAACTCCTTCTCCGAGCGATCCTGGCTGTAGTCGAAGGTCTGCAGAACGTAGCCCTCCTTCCCATAGGCCACGATCTTCTTATCACAGCCGGCCACAATGATGCTGTTGGCACCCCAGGCAAGGGCGTAGGGCGGGCATGCATGCGTCAGCAGCTTACCCTTCAAAACACAGTACAAAGACAAAATGAAACACAGCTAATAGTTTAGAACCTTAGAACCTTAACTTTATAGGTATACCAGTAGTCAGAATCTTATAGGCAAAAAATTTCTCTACTAAAGAAGTTACTCATACCACAGATATACAGGGGGGGAGGGGGCTGTATCGAGTCAGACCCCCACCCCCTGGCCGTTCGAATTTAGCGCGGAGGTCTCACCCCTCTGCCAGCACATCAACTGCACGGTCACACCCCTGTCTCATTTCAACCACCTGCCCCTCAAATAGTCTGTGCATGTCACCACTACATACCATACCTGAGATTCCCCAGAGCCCTCGTCATCAAAGAAATACCGCACCACAGTCCCATCAGCATGGCCTGAGAGTACGCCTTTCCCCGAGATACTGCGGGAGAAGGAGGTCAGGCCTTAAGAGACAGACTTTGCCATCTTACGGGGAAATGGTACAATGCAGTGGCGCAATATACACACTTGGATGTCAGAGAAACAACGTAGGACTCGGTGCCGTATAACGTAGAAGACTTGTTCGTTTTTGTGTTGGCAAGACGAATCTAATGGGAGGTAAAGAAATAGAATTAGAGTCGATTTGAAAAGTAATATATGTTTCCGACTTTCTGGTATACTAAAGCATGATTAATGATCAAAATACAAATGTTACGGCATCTCTAAGATTTTATTTTTAAATTCTTAATGACGTTTAAGGTAACAACCCACCTTTCCCTCAGCCAATCCAAAAATAATAGCATTTTCTGCAGGCCAGACCAAACATGTTACAGCACTCTAAATGCATAAAAAACAAAAATCGTGTAACCAACACCAAGACTGAAACAATATTACCACCTAGCAGAGAGCATTATTGAAAGCAGATAATACATAATGTGTTTTATTCATCAAGCCGTGGTTAATTTTTATTTTAAGGTGCAGGTGGGATTTCAACCCGCAGCTTTTAAAAATTATCATCTTCATTTTAAAGAGATCCCTCTCAAAGACGGAGAGCACTACAAACATGCTAAAGTAGACGCAAAATATAAAGAAGAAAGTTTCCTTAAGGATACATTAAAATACGGATATATTAAATACTTACTGTCTGCACAAACTTATTACAGATGACCTTCTTCTCACCCCTGACAAGATAATAATTTCATTAACTCATAACATACACCGGGATGCAGCTAGCACAAAGGGCATAGCTTTGGGTTGAGCATTGGATGGGTTGCGGTCTCCACCCATGTAAGGGGGTCCAGGAGATTGTATTGGCTGGTTTTGATTATTGGGGAGTTACAACCCCCCCCCCAATATCCAATTTCCATAAAACACGAAATTGCTTCCACAATAAAACCAAGATCAATTCTTAATTTATGTTGCATTTCTAAAAAGTTTCACCAACATATTTAACAGTAATAACAGCAGTAGTAATAACCAAGTGAGACACCTTACCATTCTTCTCCAATTTTGTAAACATAAATAATATTGTCAGTTTGTGCTATAGCGATTTTCGTTGAGTCTGGGGAAAACGCCATGGATTTGACCACATAACTTTTCTTCCCATACTGCAAAGAAAAATTAAAACTCATACATAACATTATATATACAGTATATTTTATTATAGTTGAATCAAGGTGACTTCATTCACTTAATGCGTAACTCAATGCGTTCTTTAACAATATAAGCGAGGTTAAATGAGGAGATCGGCGTAAAAGCAGCTACCTTGGAGTCAGCGGGTTTGGTGGAGAACTTGTCCCTCCTCTCGCCCTGCTCATCGTAAAGAAGCACAACTCTGTCGACGGAGCACACGGCAAATTTCGCATTGCTGGGCGCCCATGCCATGCAAGTGATTTTAGCTGCTCCGTCCTGCAGAAAAACGGCGACCGGATTAGAAACCCAAAGCATCACGTAGCAAACAGAAACCACTGATTCCCATATCACCTCGCGATGAGGAGCTGTCTTTGGCAGGCGTTACACAAATGGCTATCTGATCAAATTCAGAAAACCCAGCTATAGTACCCTGGAATAAGCCATCCGATATTTCTGTGCTGAAAACAGAAACACAATAATCATAATATTATTGTTTCATGTTGTCTTGTAGTATTTCTTTTCTAAGGATTCATTTTTATACTCCCATTCCTGCAATCTTTTCTTTCTATTAGCGAACTATGCTAAACAGTAAACTTACTTGAGGGGTCAGGAGCGTCTTCAGATGTTTTAGTTGCATAGCTGGACCTCTAACGTAGAGCAATTTAAAATGCACGAAATTGGAACATCTTCCTGAAAACAAAATATGATCTTTAAAATGGTTTTATAATTCTGATTTTATTTGGTGATAATAACAGCAATTTTGGTGCAGTAAACGTCTGCACTTAAGAGGTAGACATTTCTGTAAACATCCACTCTCTCCCTGGTTACCGAGCGCGATCTGAGGTGCGTATGACGAAAGCACGCACGTTTTAATACGTCATGTACTCCACCAATCTTTGCACGGATTGCATGTTTTTAAGTATTTTACGAAACGTATTAGTCTGCTATAATGTAAAATGATATCATGAATGTAGTAATGCATCCAAAATTCTCAATTTTGGTCTTATGTAAGAAAAAAAAAGGACACAGCTGGAGATGCCGGGGATTGAACCCGGGGCCTCATACATGCAAAGCATGCGCTCTACCACTGAGCTACATCCCCAAACTTAAGGTTGAAGTGTTTTTATGCACTAAAGTATTCTTTAAATTGTGTTCATGTTTTCTTAAACGTTACTGAAGTATGTTGTTCTGCCTGGCTACAAAAGCGAGCATAGACATCACAACCTCGGCTCTACCCTGCAGTAGGTATGAAGGTCTGAACTGGTTCTCTGGGGAATCCTTGGTTACACAATCTAGCGCCTTTCCTGGCTTCACCACAGTTAGTGAATCACAATCACCTTTACTTCCGTTTATACTTTAGTTAAGTTGATTTTTTTTGTCCATTTTAAGCATATCAATAAGTGACTTCAATGTTTTATACTTGCAACAAATAATATAGGACAGACTGATTTAAGGACACATTCCTTTCAAAATAAATTCTACTAAATTTATTTTGTTATGGTTGTCATGAGGAAAGTACATAGCGACACTATCTAAAATTAACTCCCAATGTGACTAGAAAAACAATGTGACATGCTTTGAAGGCCAAAAATAAGTCACAGACTGGTTATAGCTTTGACTTTAATGCTCTGAAAACAGAGCAGGGAAAGTGGCCGTTTTTTGCAGGGAAATAAGACGAGACAGCCGGTGGGATACAACGAGAAGACAATCAATATAATGAAGGATAGGCCTCCTTTTTTTAGCATTAATTTAGTTTCTGGTTTGATCGCTGTCCAAGTATCTGCCAAGGTCTTTGAAGGAGACCACTGAACAGGAAGCTTGCTGAGATGCACAATCAAGTGATTCAGTGCTTTGAGCGGCTGTTTATAAAGCTGCATTCTGTGAAGGATTTTATTGAGTTGATCATTGGGGCAACTTTCTATTTCTTCGAAGCTTTTGTTCGGCTGCTGCTCCAGCCAGCCAGGAAAGACGTGGAGGGCGAGATTGCCCTGATAACTGGAGCAGCGCATGGTATCGGCAAACTGATCGCGGAAGAACTGGGACGGCTTGGAGTCACCTTGGTTCTTTGGGACGTGAACTGGGAAGCCCTTGATAAAACTGCCAAGGAGTTGAGACGTATGTTAGATGTGCGTGTCTATGCCTATGCCTGTGACTGCAGCCGACGCACGGAGGTGTACAAAGTTGCGGATTTGGTAAAATTCCTTACTATATACTTTGTTTTTCACAACAGTAGCTTGTTCTTTAGCACTGATCACTTTGCCAGTTATGGATACTATAATATTTTAGGCCAAAGGCTGTTGACCAAACCAGCGATATCAAGACATGACCTTTCTAGTGAATTTACAGTTCCTCTCAGTATCTCTCAGTATTTTCACCTGTACTCTGTCATTGTTTACTAGGTTAAGCGAGAGGTTGGGGACGTTTCCATTCTGGTAAACAACGCTGGAGTGGTCACAGGGAAGTATACATTTACAGAAGCTCCAGACAACCTCGTGGACCGGACACTGAGGGTCAACGCGGCTGCCCACTTTTGGGTAAGTGCTCATCTTCAATCTGAAAAGCCATCAATGTTCAGTTGTAACTACCAATTGTTCGCTTACTTATTTCATCATCCACACGGCAAAACCAACTGCCCCATCGGCAATGATTAAACTCAATTGAATTCTTTTTGGTAGTGAAAATGGATGTTGACAGTAATCGCCACTTCTCTATTTCCTTCTGGCCCCCAAGACATACAAAGCCTTTTTGCCAGCCATGGTAGCACACAACCATGGCCACCTTGTGTGTATAGCCTGCCATGGAGGACTCTTTGCGATGAACGGCTTAGCAGGTAAGTCTGTGTTCTTCCCCAGTACTATCAGACTTCTCAACAGTTCCTCCTGCTTGTCAGCAAATTGTGAATTTTATGTCTGTTCCACCGTCAGCCCCTATGTGAACCACGCCCCGCTCGTTTACCTCGTGTGGAATCCTGCCATTTTACCTGTTGTTCCTGTTTATGTGCCTGTTATCCTGTGTATTTAGTCCGCGTTCTAGTCAGTCTCCCTAGGTCTGTCATTGATGTAATGTTAGTGGATGTTCATCTGCCTGTTTTCCTATGGAATAAACCCCGTTTGTCCCGCATCCACAGCTCGCTCGCCTGCTTCCGTGCTTGCCGCTCGCCCAGACGTAACACTGATTTGATAAAAGCGAAGTGTGGTTATGGTTAATGCCAGTTCTCGGTGCAGGTCTGTGTGAGTCCGCAGATTGTGACCATACCTATGATATCACAGTTCAATAACTGTATCCATGATGTCACACTTTGATACTGCATCCATATGTGATTTGAACAAGAGACTTGTATCTAATGCCGCTTTTCCACTACCACCAAGAACCAAGCCAAACCGGAGCAAAACCACAAAGAGATGGTTTTCCAAAGTAAATTATGCAAGCATTAGCGAACCTGTGCCTGTGATGACACGGCTGAGCTGGTTTTGTCACCACCATCTGATTGGTCAAGAAAGAACAGGAGATCGGTGTCCATATGCATGGATTAGTAGTATCACACATCGTGATACATTGATGCATTCCCGATAACCTGGAACTTGAAAATTTCCAACATCCTGCTTGAAAAAGTTAATTCTAATTCCACTAGCACTTGATGCTAACATAACATGGTGATTCTCAAAGATGTGCTAGTGAAAATTAGCACATAGTAAATTATAATGCACACCGTGTGAATAGTAAACAAGCATCTCTTTGGTTTTATATCACTGTTGCTCACCAAACCCAGCAATGCCTTTACTGAGCCGACCCTTCTGCAGGCAAGTTGTAACTGTGCTGTAACTAGTGTGGGTTGGTATGGGTTGCGTATGGCCTAGTTCACCGTATGTTAGTGGAAAAGTGCCATAAGATGGCGCCGAGGTTTTGAGCTAAGCCGCAGAAGCTCAGACCCTCAGAGAGGAGCGCAGAGATTATAGCATGCCGGTCCACACTCGCGTTTGCCTCTGAATAGCAGAACCTCGGTTTTCTCTGCACTGAGAGACAAAGCATTTTCGCTTATCCAAGTGTTAACTTCGTTAAAGCAGTTAAAATCACAAGAGATGAGGTGTCATTAGGTGTAGCTGAAATGTATATTTGGGTGTTGTCGGTATAGGAGTGATAAACATTATGTTTTCTCATTATATTACCTAATGGCAATATGTAGAGATCAATATAGGACCAAGTACTGATCTCTGTGGTACTCCAAATTTGACTGGTGACATTGATGATGTAACAGTACATGAACATTTTTAAGTAGCAAGCTGTGTCAGCAAAAAAAATCCTCCAGCCTTGGTCTTATGGCAATAAAGATTCTGATGTGCTACTGCCGCCAGCATTCCTAGCAACCTGACACAGGATGAGGGCTGGGGGGTTTACATCTCTTTAGATACTCTTAAAGGGTTACAAGATCACATCTTTCAGAAGTGTATTGTATTTTTACCTGGAATATCCATCCATTTATCTTCCAACTACTTTTCCTGGTCGGGTCACATGGGGTTAGGTGCCTATTTCAGGCAGGATTGGACATAAGTGGAGGGAACGATCAATAAGGGCACATGCACACACAGTCATGGGCAATTTAGAAGCAACTCTGTAACTTACACTTCCATTTTATGGACATGATCATATTTACAATACTTTATGGGGACTACTCAAATGTGCCAGAATATGTGATGATGTTAAACATAGCACTTTGCTGTTTGACTTAACATTCATAACATGTCGTTTATGTTCTGATTAGACAGTACCTCTTGGTGGAATTACCCCCATTTTTCTCACAGACTACTGTGCTAGCAAGTTTGCTGCCATTGGCTTTGCTGAATCCATTGCCCTGGAGCTTCTTGTCCTTAAAAGGGAGGGAATTAAAACCACAATTGTCTGCCCTTACTTGATCAACACAACCATGTTTGGAGGATGCCAGACAAAGTAAGTCACAAAGTATTACATATAACTAAATAATTTGATGAATGAGAAAGCACAAAATCATTCAATCACCATTTTTTCAGTACCCCCCCCCCCCCCATGCGTAAAGATGGCCATCATTCTTGCCACTAATAGAGCAGAAGGATGCTGCAAAGCGGATTGTGGATGCTATTCTGCGTGAGCAGATGTACTTACTACTGCCCTCCAGTCTGTACCTTCTGATGGCGCTGAAAAGGTGGCAAATGCATTACTCATGTGTGTTGTGTGACTCTACTTCTGTTCAGAACCAAAGTCTCCTGCACTAGACTTTGTTTTTTTGTGGTTCTTTGGGAAGGTCTGATTACTGATTGAACCAGACTTATTGTGGACGCTCTGATGGGAAATCACAGAATGGCTGTGGGTGCTGTACATAGCAATGGCAAAGCTACAATGATTTAAGTTAAAAAATGTTCATAATATTTTCTCATGAGCACACCAAAAGTAGACCAGTAGTCCACAAAACATTTATAAACAAAATAATTCATGCAAGGTTATAGACACGTATTTATAATCTCATGTATTACTGAAACTTTTATTTTAATCAAGCAGTGCATTTAAATGTGAGTAGGTCTTTGAAAATAGTGTCATGGTGAGAGAAATTCATTCCAAGTTCTTCAATGTAGGACTTTGCAGGAAATGAATTTTCACCCTTATAAATGGATAGTTGAGCTCTGTACCCATCAGTCAATGATACAACCGTATATCACCTTCAAAAAATATGCATAATTATTAATAATAATTAAGAAAGATATTTAATACTTCACTATGATTTATTGGTCAGCAGCCTACTCAGTCAAAGACCATTATATTTTAGCAAGCAGCCAGTAAATCAGCTGAGAACAAGAAAGTACAATCAGTCCTCGTGCGTTCGCGCTTCGTGATTCGCGAATTCACAAATCCGCGAAAATTTTATTGGAACCGGACTTATTTTCATCTGCGAAATCCTCGAAAAATCCTGCATACCTGTTTATGTTTAATTCTCGTAGTAATTTATAAGTTTTCATGCTTTTAAGTGTAAAATTGGTAAGAAAAAATAGTTGATGAATAGTTGATTGATTCTACTGTGTTTTGGAGAAAGCTAAAGACATACCATGTAAATCAGTAAAAAAAAATCCCTTAAAAACGTGGCTTTCTTATGGAAACGTTCCATTTTATGTACATACTGTATCTTTAAGAGATGCGAAGCCCATTCGCAAAGTTTATTCCCGTTGGAACGCTAATGGTTACACAAATTTTAGAAAATAGTTCATTTACTATTTTGTAATAGTAAGTACACGTGAACGTAAATTTAACGCACAAAAATGATAAATTTCTTGAAAGGTGCTAATGTTTACGTACATAGTAAATGGGTCCCGGGTTTCCCTCTCGAGACGAATTTGCCATAAACACTGAAAGGGTTCGTTTACTCATTTTACCTGACTGTGAATGCAAAAGAAAACAGCAGCCAACGCCGTGTTCTATGAATTAGTAGGGGTAACATTAGTATACTGTACTGTAAATGTGGTAGTGTGACAAATATCCGTTAGGGGACACTGTACTCTATTTTTACATCAAACATTTTTTTTAGAAGGTAATATATTAAGATTTTTGGGCTGATGCGCACCTGTGTGATGTTATTTTTGTGCTTTCAGTTTCATGCCAGCCAAGCTGGGCATCATCTTTATCAACTTCTTCGGTGGGCTGGATCTGATGGACCGGTTCAGAGGCGTCCCGGTGCCCGCGGTGTCCTACAGGAGGCCACAGCGGCAGAGGGAAAACAGCGTGCTTGGGGAGACATAGCGCACTGATCACAGCTAACGGCATTAAGGCTTCTCGGTTATTGTCAGTACCATGTTGTGTTACTATGATATAATTTAAAGGAAACGCGAATATTATGAGGTAAGAAAACGATTTTTTGAAGTGCAATTTAATTGCTTGCTGGTGTGAGGTAGAAATGTAAAAAAAATGTTTAATTTCCAATAAAGGCCATTAACTTTTTTTTTTCCAGTAAAGTTAATTAAACAATAAGTCATAATCTATAGTGTATTTCTTTGAAATTAATAATATGGGAATTTTAATATGAATCTACATAGAAAGGAGCTACTGATTGTCCTGGAACCTGCAATTTCACATTAGTGTAGCGCCGGGCGGACCGAGGCATCGCGAGCAGCGACGGACGAGGATGACTCGCTTTCCGGAGCAGATTGCGCTCTTTATTGTAGTCCTTCACAGGCCTAGAACAGACACCAAAACTTGCGCCGACCAAACTAAGCGGATTGGATGAATGGATGGCCTGATAAAAAAAAAAAAATCAGAATACGAATCCATTTCCAATCTATGCATCATATTTATATTCATACACTGTTTCTGTACCTGTTTAGGTGTTAAAGAATCACGTGACGGTTGCTACAACCATATATGCCTGACAACATAAAATTTTTTTTTGAAAAGACTGCGCACTCCCAGGGTCGGTACGTCTTCCTCTACGTGCTGACGCCATCCTACGTAGTCACAGAAACTTGCACACTTCGGTGGCGGCGGAGTCCGGTAGTGTGGGTACGCTTGTGTGGCGCGGGGTTGAAGATTCAGGACTGGTGGTTTTTGCATGTATCGGAACACAAAGTCCTAGTGTACCGAGTCATATGAAATAGGCCTTTTTTGAGAATCTATTTAATTTCGGCAGATTGCAAGACAATTGGTTAGGTGGAGTATAAAATAACTCCCGGCGGCGTGCTTTTCACGTGGGTTTCATGCAACGAGAGCGCAGGGGATAAAGACAGATAAAGTAGCTCAAATTTCCCGGGCGAAGAAGTTTTTGTTTTATGTAGGAAGGTCATTCGCTTTTCTTTTAGGGGGGGGATATAAATACACAGGTAGGTAAAATGACTGTTCAGATGGGATCTCTTATTTTAGAAGATGGAACTACCTTCAAAGGCCGCCTGTTCGGGGCTGTCACTTCGGTGTCTGGTGAAGTTGGTAAGTAGCCCGTTTTATGCAGGTGACGTTGAATTTCCACTTCCGCTTTAAATGGGCCGTGAATAAAGATTTTTGGTTCGTACCGATTCTGTAAACTATTCGGCTGTAGGTCTTCCTACGCAGTTGTTGGTGATGCGCTTCAGGGCCAGCTCCACTGCGTCCAAGCATGACTAGATCCTCAGAAATGCTTTCCATAATCTCTCTTTCTCACCATGAAAATTTAACGTTTTTCGGCTGCTCCTAACAACGCGTCTCCTGTTCACTGTTTAATTAATGTGGCAACAGCCATAGATAGCTCCTCACTATTGACCGGAGTGGAGGTCACGAGCGTGCAGGCACAACTAATTTGCCTATTCCCAGTCATTCTAGATCCGCATCGGTTTTATGTAAATTCTGTGATTTTTTTTTTTTAATTTGATTTACCTATTGCGATTCCTTCAACAAGAAGTAAGTTTAACGTTGTGCTATATGAAACCTTTTGCTTTGCTTGTCCAAAGCGTGTGTAATATCTAATCTTCTGGTTAACTGTCTGGTGAGTCTTTCGTTAGTGGACATCGTTTCTTATGACATCACTGATAAGGGTCTGTCTGTTAAATGCAGATCCATTCTGCTGCTAATGGAGATGGGTATTCATTCACAGTGACGGCTTATTGGTTCTTTTTATGTGGAAAGTCCATATTTCATTTTTGCAGCTCTGTTAAAAGTAACGTAATAGTATTGTGGTAGTTAGCTGCATTACAAATCTATTACTATCTTCTCTTTAGTATTCCAGACAGGCATGGTGGGCTATCCAGAAGCTCTCACTGATCCATCTTACAAGTCTCAGATCCTGACGTTGACCTACCCGATGGTGGGTAACTATGGCATCCCCAGCAATGAAGACGGGGAGTATGGACTCAGCAAGGTGCGATGCATGAATGACACAAAGCTTTAAATACAACTAGTTGCTAATATATGCTGAGACATGTCAATCAATTTCATTGAATCTTGTTATCAGGGTACAAATTAAATTGCTCACCTCTTGTCTGTCAGTTTTTTTTGTATAAGATAATTGTAGTCGTTTCATTTTTCACATGCACACAGTGGTTTGAATCTTCGAAGATCCATGTTGCTGCTCTTATTGTTGGAGAGATTTGCCAGAATCCAAGTCACTGGAGCTCCAAGAAGTCTCTGGACCAGTGGCTGAAAGAGCAAGGAATTCCAGGACTTGAAGGTGTATCTGTCATGCTATTTTTAAGCAGGAAATCGAAAGTATCCATGCACGTTAAAATCGTGTCTGTGTTCCTTTCGGTGTGGTGTCATTCTGCGGTATTGAGATTGATGGTCATTATCTTGGAAACCTGTGTGAGACAGGTATTGACACAAGGTGCCTGACGAAGAAGATTCGAGAAAGGGGAACCATGCTGGGGAAGATGGTGGTGGACGGTACCCCTGAGGCCGCTGTACCGTTTGACAACCCTAACCAGAGGAATATGGTGAAGGAGGTCTCTGTAAAGGTAAATCTCCAGCATAGGTGGATAGCTCAGGTCCAGAAAGTAAAAATCCAGACCAAGATTTTGTTTCAACCGACCAGTTGAGTATTAAGAGTCGCAGACACAGTTCTCAACTGGTAGGTTGAAGCAAAATGTCGGTCTGGATTTTTCTTTTCTGGACCTGAGCTGTCCAGCTCTGAGCTCCGTCAAGGTATCCTCTGCATGAAAAGATCCCTCAGTACTTAAAAACGAAATAGTACTGAAGTAATACATGTACTCAGTAACTGTCCAAACAGGACCAAAAAGCCAGGTGTTTTCCACTGATATCAACATGTTCCTGCCCGATAGGAACCCAGAGTCTTTAATCCCAGTGGCGTCGTGCGGATCACTGCGGTGGATTGTGGTGTCAAGTATAACCAGATTCGCTGCCTGTGCCAGAGAGGGGCACGTGTGACTGTGGTTCCCTGGAATCACCCATTGGACAGTGCAGGTCAGTGATGCCTAGAGGTTGTTAGCTTCTAGTGGTTGACACATGTGAGTGAGCAGTTTACATGGGGGTATGGTGATGGGGCAGCGATCGGGGTGGGAGGCGGCATGTGTCATTTATGTTTGTAATCACACTTCCTCAATCACTGCAGACTTTGACGGGCTGTTTATCAGCAATGGGCCTGGTGACCCTCAGTTCTGCAAAGAAACTGTTGAGAACATCAAGAAGGTGCTCTGTGAAGAGAACCCTAAACCTGTCTTTGGCATCTGCTTGGGCCATCAGCTACTCTCCCTGGCTATCGGGGCCAAGACCTACAAAATGAAGTAAGTTGTAGTGAAGCAATGTGTGTTTTTTTGGGGGAGGGCTTTGTACCAAAAATTAAAAGTCCACAGCAACAGATTCTCTCCTTAATTCCCATGGCTCCCAAGATCGAGACCCGTGTGAAATTCTAAATTGTTACCAAAGCTTTTTTTTTCTTTCTTTCTTTTAATCCCACTCTTGCGGTTCAACTGGTCTGTTTTCATTTAGGCGCCCTGAGACCAAGGCTTTGTTAGCTTCTGCTCAAGGCCAGTCAGAATCCCGCCCCCCTTTCTCACCATCCAGGTGGTTGTGCAGCTGTTTTGGGTCCAAGGGTCACACGGTAGAAACTCCCATAAACATGGCCCTATAATAAAGGCTTTTCTGTTCAAGATCACATCAAATTTTACAGTATGTTGTTTGGTATTGGTTACATTTTGAGGCTCTGATTCACAGGATGCAGTTGCTGGCAGGCTATGATGTCCTTGTGTGTCTGTGAGCATGATATCTGATCTTTTTCCAGGTATGGAAACCGTGGCCACAACCAGCCCTGTATCCACAAGGGAACGAACCGCTGCTTCATTACCTCCCAGAACCACGGCTTTGCAGTGGACCCGCTCACTCTCCCCTCGGACTGGGATGTGCTCTTCACCAATGCCAATGACCAGACAAGCGAGGGGGTTGTGCACAATACAAAGCCCATGTTCAGGTGGGCCTGTGTGTGTTAACTCAGAGGGCTTGTCGAGTGCCTAAATGTTAATGATGAGAAAGATGAGGATTTCTCACCGTTATCCAATTGGTTTGACCCAGTGAGACCCACCACTAAACCAACCAATGGGAAGTGAGTTAAATCAGTCTGATTGGCTGTAGGTGATACTGTCTGTCATGGGTTTCAGCCGTATAATTCACATCAGATTTTGAGTCTCAAAATCACTTGAATAAATGCATAGATAAGATTTTAACAGCTCTGAGCTATTCGTTAACTTCCCAATCGAGCTTGATGGGCCGAATGGCCTCCTCTCGTTTGTATATTTCTTATGTTCAGAGTGTAATGTAAATTGCACAGAATGAGAAAAAAACTTTCTAAATAATGTAATATGTAATATTATTTGTTTCTGTTTAGATAGGTGCTGCATGGGTTTAACATGTAAACTTAAAATGTGCCATGAAGTCGTCTTGTTGGTTTTTTTTTCTGTCTTTGTCCAGTGTCCAGTTCCACCCAGAACACATGGCAGGCCCCACGGATTTAGTCGGCCTCTTTGATGTGTTCCTGGCCCTGATCACCGACTTCAAACAGGGCAAAGTTGGGAAGCCAGGTCAGAGATTGCGACACTTGAGTTGACAGCACAGCGATTTTAATACCACCTCCAAGGCCAATAAAATGCCTTCGCACTAACATCTGTTAATGCTTTTTGAAGTGCATTTCACGTTATGGGGGTCTGAGGTAGTAACAGTCAAGGTCAAATGTTTTGCACAGTGAAGGAAAGGCTGGCTGAACACCTCACCTACACTGGAGCCCCCAAAATGGATGATTTTGTGCGCCCCCGGAAAGTGCTGATCCTGGGCTCGGGTGGTTTGTCTATTGGCCAGGCCGGGGAGTTTGACTATTCTGGCTCTCAGGTGAGCACACCCAAGCCACAGGCCGAGGGAACGCTAGGGGTTCATGGACCTGACTGAGGGCTGTCAAAGTACCAAAGGCTTCACTGGAATGGCAATGTCGACAAATTTTCCCTCCCTCTTCTGCGGTTGGTGCCCTCTGCAGGCCATAAAGGCACTGAAGGAGGAGAACATCCAAACGGTCCTCATCAATCCCAATATTGCCACAGTGCAGACCTCCAAGGGGCTTGCTGACAAGGTGTACTTCCTCCCCATCACCGCAGAGTATGTCACACAGGTAAGATGTCGTGGGGGCAGCGTGTGGCTCAGTGGGCTAAGCCTGCGTGCCTGTAATCAGAAGGTCACTGGTTCAAACCCAGCCTCAATACATCTGCGGGTCTTTGAGTAAGGCCCTTAACCCCCAGCTCCCTGGGCGCCCCCCCAGGTGGTTGCCCTTCGCGGACAGCTTACTCTACAAACGAGCAAGTTGAGTAAGGCATAAAAGAGACAGTTTCCCCACGGGGATCAATAAAAGTGTGAATTATTATTAATTAGTGGGTACCCTTCTATCTGTAGACACTTCCATGATGTTACAGGCACGATCTTCCTCTACAACCTGTAGCTCAACAAGCAGAGCATTGCATTAATGGCGTAAAGGTCACGAGACCCATATAAACTAACTCTTCCTGTAAGTTGTTTTGGATAAAAGTGTCAGATAAATGAATAAAATTGCTTAGTATCATAAGTCCTTTCTGAACATTCATTTGAGGATTTTTGATGAGCTAGGGCATTGGATTCTGCCCTGATATTGTACACCCCCTGTCCTTTTCCCGGCATTTCCAGGTTATTAAAAACGAGCGTCCTGATGGGGTGCTGCTCACCTTTGGGGGGCAGACCGCTCTCAACTGTGGGGTGGAGCTGACGAAGCAGGGTGTTCTGGAGCGCTATGCTGTCCGGGTGTTGGGGACGCCCGTGGCTTCCATCGAGATGACGGAGGACCGCAAGATCTTTGTGGAGAAGATGGAGGAGATTAACGAACATGTGGCGCCTAGTGAAGCAGCTATGTCCGTGGAACAGGTGAGGTGGTTTTTGGTCCACCTGGAACAACAGCCCAGTCAAACCAATGAATTCAGGCATGCCCAGAACTGGGGAGTGTATTTGTGTGAGAAGCGCTTATATACTTATCTTGGTACTTATACTGACCTCATACGACCAGAATTGATACCCCTGATCTGCAGCTATAAATCTGCCTTTGATTTCAGCTTGGTTTCATAGCTGTGCTTAGCCATTTTGAGGACTGCACATTCTTATTGTGTAATATTGGGGGAAAAAAATTGCTACGTATAAATTTCAAACCTGCATTGAAGCGTTTTATATGCACAGTCTAGAACCTAGGTGCAGGTCTCATTTAATTCTGTTCATCGCTGACCACTCCTGTTGTAGCTGTTTTTGCTTCGTGCCATCAGGCAGTGGCAGCCGGCGAGCGCTTAGGCTTTCCCGTGCTGGTGCGCTCAGCATTCGCCCTTGGCGGCCTTGGCTCAGGCTTCGCCAACAGCCGGGAGGAGCTGATGACGCTGGTGACACAGGCCTTTGCGCATACCTCCCAAGTGCTAATCGACAAGTCCCTCAAAGGTTGGAAGGAGATTGAGTACGAGGTTGTCCGGGACGCCTACGATAACTGCATAACGGTATGTGTATGCCAGTTGCATTTTAACGATTTCAGAACTAAGAGGAGATATAGTAGAAGGGTATTGCTAATCTTGTCACTTGTAACTCGATTGATCTTTTACTGAAAACCCAGTAGGCAACAGTAGATGTATCTCTGCTGTCTAAGACATCTGCCTGAAATGTGAACCACTCTGTTTAGTGGGTCTTCTCCCCACATATGAAACTCCGTGTAAGACGCACTGTATTTTGACTAACACGTCCCTGGAAATTGTGGAATTTGCTATTCTGTCAAAATATAAACTGTTAAGGAACTTTATGTCCTCCTGTGGTGTGTCCCCTCTAGGTATGCAACATGGAGAACATAGACCCCCTGGGCATCCACACAGGGGAGTCCATAGTGGTGGCACCCAGCCAGACACTAAATGACCATGAATACAATATGCTGAGGGACACCGCCATCAAGGTCATCCGCCACCTTGGCATCGTGGGGGAATGTAATATCCAATATGCGCTCAATCCGGAATCTGAGCAGGTGAGGGCAATGCATTAGTGCCGAGTTGCAGATTGGGGGATGGAAAGCAGTGGATATTTTTGTTCTGACAACCCCTCCCTCTATTAGTATTACATCATAGAGGTAAACGCACGCCTGTCTCGAAGCTCTGCCTTAGCAAGTAAGGCAACCGGATATCCACTGGCATATGTGGCGGCAAAACTAGGCCTTGGAATTCCACTTCCCGTCCTCAAGTGAGTTTTTCCGTCAAACACGGTCTTGCATGCTAGCGTGTGACTTGTGAGGCGGCTTTAATGATTCGACAATAAATGGGCATAGAGAAGTTCATACTCAATTGAAATGTAATTCCCTTTTCAGGAATTCGGTCACCAACTCCACTACGGCCAATTTTGAGCCTAGTCTGGATTATTGTGTGGTCAAGGTGCCTCGCTGGGACCTGAGCAAGTTTCTCAGAGTCAGCACTAAGATTGGCAGCTCCATGAAGAGTGTCGGTATGCCTATAGAAACAGCACTTTCGTCTGTTTAGTCGTCTTTGAATGTAGAATCTGTACCTGTGCCGCCCTCCTACCTGTTGCTTGTTGCAAATCATTTTGTAAACCAGAGGTAGGCCTGTTTACTTTAACTGTTGTTGGCTTTAAGTTGCTTGATGTCAAAAGCTAGAACTAGGAGGGGGATTAATTTGATTGTGGTGTCTGTGCACAAGGGGAAGTCATGGCCATTGGCTGTAACTTTGAGGAAGCCTTCCAAAAGGCCCTAAGAATGGTGGATGAGAACTGTGTAGGTTTTGACCACACCATCAAACCTGTCTCTGATCAGGTCAGTTTGATCGGCTCTCTGCAAACTTTCACTAACTTCCCAGCATTGTCAGATCTGCCGTGACATAAACACCCCACCCTAATTTTTTTCCCCACCAGGAGCTACAGACCCCCACGGATAAGCGCATTTTTGTGCTGGCCGCTGCGCTTCGTGCTGGGTATTCCGTTGATTGCCTGTATGAGCTGACCAAGATCGACCGCTGGTTCCTGCACAAGATGAAAAACATCGCTGATCACGGGAAACTTCTGGAGTCCTTTCGCCAGGAAGGGACTACCATTCCTCCGGAGGTCCTTCGGACAGCCAAGCAGTTGGGCTTCTCAGACAAGCAGATTGCCCTAGCTATACAGAGGTACTGTATTTCACTCTCCTCCCTATCTTCTGCTGAAAAGGCACACCTTGAGGACCCTACTGAGACCTTTATCCCCTGGGACATTCAGTCTTAATGTTTTTCTTGTCTCACACAATTCCTTAATTTTATAATTGGTAACATCACATGGTGCTTCTAGATAAGTCATCAAATGAAAAGATATGCTTCCATGTTACCAAAGGTAGCTGATACAAGGATGCGTGAGACTGCCTAGCATGAACTTCTTGATACTAGCATGTGATGTACAGCACAGAGCTGGCAGTGAGGAAACTCCGTCACGACTGGAAGATCCTTCCGGTGGTGAAGCAGATCGACACGGTGGCAGCTGAGTGGCCAGCCCACACCAACTACCTGTACCTGACTTACCATGGCATAAAGAGTGACCTGACCTTTGAGGAGCCACATGTCATGGTTATTGGGTCTGGCGTTTACCGCATCGGCAGCAGCGTGGAGTTTGATTGGTGTGCCGTGGGTTGCATCATGGAGCTTCGTAAGGTATGGCAGCGGTAACGGTGGCGGGGAAGACCTACATGAAGTTGACAGTTGGGATTGCCCAGTTACTGGGTGGAAGGATTCTGGTCGAAGCAAAAGTTCTTGGCCTTTTTATGTAAGGGATATTCTTGTAAGATGTTTGCATTTCCCTTGCTTTTGTCTTCAATGTATATCACGTGGCTCATGTCTCCTAGATGGGTTACAAAACCATCATGGTGAACTACAACCCAGAAACGGTCAGCACAGATTACGACATGTGTAACCGGCTCTACTTTGATGAAATCTCATTTGAGGTATGTATTTTTATTTTTATTTTTTTTGTGAGGTTTTGCTTTTGTCCAATCATCAGCGTGGTTGACCCCAAGCTTCTGATCTTTCCCACAGGTAGTGATGGACATCTATGAGATGGAGAACCCCGAAGGGATCATTCTTTCCATGGGGGGTCAGCTGCCCAACAACATCGCGATGGCGCTCCATCGGCAGCAGTGCCGTATCCTGGGCACCTCGCCTGAGTTCATCGACTCTGCAGAGAATCGCTTCAAATTCTCCAGGATGCTGGATACCATTGGTATCAGTCAGCCACAGTGGAAGGAGCTTGCTGAGACGGAGGTAAAACCACCACACTAAGCTCCATGAACAAATGCTTTTAATCTGTAAGTGCAAAGTTTATCTGTATAAATTCTGATTATTGCGCATGCGCCACATAAACGTGATGTGGTACCATGCATTCCTACTTTTTTTTTTTTTTTTATAACATCCTGTTATTGAATCTTGTTTTGGGTGTTTGTTGCTAAGTAGATTTTAAAGCCTACTACAATATTAGCCAGGAAATCGTAACTGAATTTAATTGGTATAATCTGAGACAAATACAATAGAATGAAATTTATGGAAGTAAATATAACTAGATTGTATTTTGTAGCCCATGCGCTATTGTCTGTAGTTGATTGAGACGTCCTGTCTTCATTGTTCTCAATGACAGTCGGCTATGCGTTTTTGTGAGACCGTCGGCTACCCTTGCCTAGTGCGGCCCTCCTATGTACTGAGCGGGGCTGCCATGAATGTGGCGTACTCTGACAGCGACCTAGAGAAATACCTCAGCAGTGCAGTTGCTGTGTCCAAGGAACATCCTGTAGTGATCTCCAAGTTCATCCAGGAGGCCAAGGTAGGAAGTCCAAATATGGAACATAAAAACATGAATTTGCATGAATTATAAAGTGTAATGAGTTCCCTGACTTCTGTGTTAGTGTTGAATTTTGAAAATGGAATTGTTGTTCGCCTCATGGTTTAAAGGCCCTACAGGTGAACCTGCTTGACAGTGCTTAGGGGTAATCTTCTTACCGTCCTTGCATATAAATATTTTTTTACAGAATTTCAAGTCTTAACATGTTAGCTTGTCTTGCAGGAAATTGACGTCGATGTAGTGGCATGCGATGGTCTAGTCATCGCCATGGCGATCTCGGAACACGTGGAGAATGCGGGCGTTCACTCGGGAGATGCCACATTGGTCACCCCACCTCAAGACCTCAATCAGAAGACCATGGAGCGCATCAAGATGATCGTGCATGCCATTGGCCAGGAGTTACAAGTGACTGGTCCCTTTAATCTGCAGCTCATTGCTAAGGTAAGGAAACAAGAAGGCCTTTTTCTCGCTGAACAAATATTAACCAAACAGACCACAGGAATTTTGAGTTGACTTGATCATCACTTGTTTGATATTCAGTCCTGATAACTATTTTTGTATTCCATTGGCAGGATGACCAGCTGAAGGTGATCGAGTGTAATGTCAGGGTCTCGCGTTCCTTCCCCTTCGTCTCAAAGACACTCGGGGTGGATCTTGTGGCCTTGGCAACCCAGGTCATCATGGGAGAAGAGGTGGAGCCTGTAGGGCTGATGAAAGGAACAGGGATTGTGGGTGTCAAGGTAAGAGGAAGGAAGTTTGGTTAACACTTCTACAACCAATGAATGGGTAGAAAATAAAACTGTGTTCACTTATCAGAAGTTAAACAAGCAAATTACACAAAGGGTGAGTGGAAATACCAGAGAGTCTCTACAGGACCGGACAGAAGTGTATTTAACTATGCAATCATTATAGCAATGTGTGGGTATTAGTCACCAAGACTGTTTGGCAATATGGAATCTGAATGGGTATGATATTCCAGTGTGGCAAGAACTTGATAATGTGGGAGCACATTAATTGTTTCACAGTACAAAGTACCTGAGGGAAATCAGTCTTATAAATGTATGTTTCAATAGCCCCTAAAAAGTATTCTTTGCAACACTACTAATGGTAAAGGTTTGTGTGCCTCAGGTCCCGCAGTTCTCGTTTTCACGCCTCGCGGGAGCAGATGTGGTCCTGGGTGTGGAGATGACCAGCACCGGCGAGGTGGCCTGCTTTGGAGAGGACCGCTACGAGGCCTACCTGAAGGCCATGCTTAGTACTGGCTTCAAGATCCCCAAGCAGAACATCCTCCTCTCCATTGGTAGCTATAAAGTATGGGCTACTTCACACTCCCATGTTTACCCTTATCTGATTGGATGTTGTTGACTAGTTAAATGAATAACCTAATGAGCAAAGTTTCTCTTGTTTTTCTATTTCTTTTTTTTATAGAACAAGAGTGAATTGTTGCCCACAGTCCAGGCTTTGGAGAGCCTCGGGTACAACCTGTATGCCAGCCTGGGCACAGCGGACTATTACACAGAGCACGGAGTGAAGGTATTTTATCCATGTGGCACAACATGCACAACTCAGACCTGCGAAAGGAGGCTGCAAGTCGTTAACCTTGCTGGTGATATCGCCTTTTGCTGAAGGTGATGGCAGTGGACTGGCCTTTTGAAGAGGAGTCAGACTGTCCTACCAAAGAGAAGCAGAGGAACATCATGGATTACTTGGAGGAGAACCACTTTGACATGGTCATCAACCTATCCATGAGGAATTCTGGCGGCCGCCGCCTCTCTTCCTTTGTCACCAAGGGATACCGCACACGCCGCATGGCCATTGACTACTCTGTGCCTCTCATCATTGACATTAAGTGCACCAAGCTCTTTGTCCAGGTGAGGAGGGGACCTACCCTCTCGTCTCTGATGTTTCAAGGCTTCTTGCTGCACACAGTAGACGAGTAAAGGACAAGATCAGGTTTCAGCTATAGTCATTGATGTGTTTTAAGCTAGATTCTTAACCTAAATTGGACTAACTATGGCTGTAAAGGACGATGGAAGTCCATAAGCTGGTGTTTCTCCTTACAGGCTCTTCGACAGATTGGGCACGCGCCGCCGGTTAAGACCCACATAGACTGCATGACATCACAGAAGCTGATTCGCTTGCCAGGTAAACCCAATCCAATGTCATGATATGGTGACCTGGGCTCTGTTTCCTTACTTACGGGCCCCGTCCCTGCGTCACCAGGTCTCATAGACGTGCATGTCCACCTGCGTGAGCCGGGTGCCACCCACAAGGAAGACTTCTCATCTGGCACGGCTGCTGCCCTCGCAGGTGGCATCACCATGGTGTGCGCCATGCCCAACACGACGCCTGCGGTCATTGACGCCAATTCGCTTGACACAGTGCAAAAGGTAATTTTAGCGACGCTTGTGCAACTTTTAGATGATGGACGTGCATTTAATATCTCCTTGTGAGCTTGGCTGTCCACCTGAACTCCATCTATTTCCTGCACATCTTCAGCTGGCCAAGGCTGGATGCCGTTGTGACTATGCATTGTTCCTGGGAGCTTCTTCAGACAACGCTACTCTCCTGCCCACCATCGCCAGTTCAGCAGCCGGTCTGAAGATGTACCTGAATGATACTTACTCTACACTGAAGATGGACAATGTCTCTCTCTGGATGGAGGTATTCAGTCGTATGCCTAAGAGGAAATCTTGTTCAGTGTGGTCTGCCGGATGCCTCTAACCCACCAAACCTGCCTCTACCTGCAGCACTTTGAGAAGTGGCCAGCGCATCTTCCTATCGTGGCACATGCAGAGAAACAGACCGTAGCTGCCATCCTGATGGTGGCACAGCTGTACCAGAGACCTGTGCACATCTGCCACGTTGCCAAGAAGGAAGAGGTGAGTGTCTAAGGTCAATTTGTGACGGTTGCCTGGAAGCTCTTATCTCTGATACCTCATAAATAGGTTATACTGTAAATGAATAAAATGTACCAGCAAGCCTTAACTTAGAATGATCTAGATCAGTGTTTCTCATCACGGTCCTCAGGGACCCCCAACTCCCACCCACTCAAGAACTCCAAATACCTGGTACAGGTATGCTGGGAGTTGGGAGGGACCAAAGACATGGACCGTCTAGGAGTCCCTGAGGACCGGGTTGAGAGACACTGATCTAGATCCACGAGAGGGATGATTTTTATTCCTGCTCGTTTTGGTTCAGCCACGAATAAACATTTCTTGCTCATTAGTTATATATCATTAGTTACTTCTGTTTGGAGACTGAATGTAAGGGATAACAGGGGTGAGCTCAGTCATTTTACATCAATTAACAACAAGTGGTTCACCAGATTGTTTATATTTTGAAAATATATGGATTTTTCAATGCTAGAGGCCCATCATGCCATCTGTAACCCAGCCCTTCCCCCTGCACAGATCTTCATCATCCGAGCGGCCAAGCAGAGAGGCATCCAGGTGACGTGTGAGGTGGCTCCCCACCACCTCTTCTTGTGCGAGGACAATGTGGCAGCCATTGGGGAGGGCCGGGCGCAGGTGCGCCCCATGTTGGGCACAAGAGAAGACATGGAGGCTCTGTGGGAGAATCTGGATATCATCGACTGCTTTGCCACAGACCACGGTGAGGACGGTGGCCCAGCATGACGCAAGGTTTTAAGATGCCTCTGGCCCTCTGGTTGATTCTGACCCTCCATGTGTGTAGCCCCTCACACAGTGAAGGAGAAGGACTCCGAGAACCCGCCACCGGGGTACCCTGGCTTGGAGACGATGTTGCCCCTGCTACTCACAGCAGTAAGCAAGGGCCGCCTCACCATCGACGACATCATCAAGCGTCTGTACGAGAACCCACGCAGGATCTTCTCCTTGCCAGCCCAGGAAAACACATATGTTGAGGTTTGGACCTTCTCAGTGCCTACGTTCTTCTAGTGATCTGCTGGTGGAGTATCTCTGCAAAATCCTCAACTTCCACAGACCTTAATCTGGTTTGCATTCTTCTCCCTGCTTCTGCTACTAAAACATCCCAAAATACTGCCTGATGTTTCTATATATTGAAGAACCACTGGGTTTTTTCAGGTGGACCTGGAGCAGGAGTGGACCATTCCTAGTCACATGCAGTTCACAAAATCTAAATGGACCCCCTTCAAGGGCATGAGTGTGAAGGGTAAAGTGAGAAGGGTTGTGCTGAGAGGGGAGGTTGCCTACATTGATGGACAGGTGAGCTCTGTTCTCACTGGTCAGAGTTGGTTGCTGACCGCTGTTCGCTTCACTGGGTTTGAACCTATGGCTGCATTCTCCTGTACTGGGTCTGCACTAACGCTTGAGGTATGCTTACTGGTGCATAGGTGTTGGTGCCCCCTGGGTATGGGCAGGATGTGAAGACCTGGGCCAAAATAGTTCCTCCAGTACCAGCCTCAGAGCTGATGAAGGACATCCCAAAGGTAGAGTCCTATAACCTGGGTGGTCTGTCAGCATTTTGAGGTGGACTCAGCCTCAGATGGTAGCAGCAGTGATAACGTGTCTGTGCCTTTGACAGACTCCAGAGCGCCATCGGCAGCCTGCTCAGTGTGAAATCATACGCACACGTGCCCCCAGCCCGAGGCGGTCTGCAGATTGCCGGTTTGCACTTCCACCCCGTGTCCACCGGGCCTCTGACCCCGGCCTGCCCCCAGGTACTAGCCCCTTCTCTCTCTCTCCCCCTCTCACACACACACACACACACACACACACACACCCTTTATTGCTAATAACTGATGTGTTTTGCTTGGATGCCAACTTTGTCTGCTCTTGCTAACCGACTTTGTCAGGCCAAGGCATATTAAGCGTGGGCCCTTTGTAGCCTGGTCAGTTTTAAATGCTTTGTCTGCCCGTAATACAGATTCTTTACCATTCGCAGGTTTTAGGAATCCTGCCTCTCAGGTCTTGAGACTCATTAAAGGCTTTGGTGGTAAATTTCAAGTGGAAAGATCAGTAATTATGATCCTGTACCTGTTCAGTAACATTTTGATTCCTGTAGTTCTTTTCCTGAAATCAATCTAATTAATTTTAATTTTCCCAAATGAAAAATGTAATCAGTGCTGCAGCCCGTTAAGATGAACTGATGCCTCATTAAGCAGTTTGCTCTAATCCCTTTTGGCAGTTTTTTGGATGAAAGGTTGCCTGTTTCTGCAGACACCCTATATTTTTGCTGTACTCTGTGTAACTGAGGTCCCTTATACTTAAAGGGCTGTCGTTCACGTCTGATTGTAGTTTCAGTGGAAGTGAATAGCTGGGCTTCTGCCAGGGTTCTCATAATTAAGTGAATTAAATTGGGTACCGGCCAGGGTGACCCCCCCCCCCCCATTCTTAAATCCATGCATATCTTGGCTAAAATAGTGAACCACTACCTTTAATCAACACTGGATGGCAGAGAATGCGATATGATTTTGTCTCGTGTTAATTTTTGCAGTGTTTGTTTTAAAGCAGAGTTTTGCTTTATCCGTTAGTGTTTGCCGTTACGTTACGTAAAAGGTCTGGCTGTTAAGGACTAAGGAGCGGCCACTCACTGGCCCAGGCTCTGCATGTCTTCGCATTTATTTGCTTACTGCTTCCTCAGACGTGGCGATGTCAGCAGAGACCGCTGCTCATCCCCCGCCGGTGGCCCGGATCCTGTCACCGCAGCACGGGGTTCCCTTAGCCGTGACCCACACTCAGATGTCCCCTCTGCTGCACCCCCTTGTGGCCCAGCACATCCTGTCCGTTAAACAGTTCAGCAAGGACCAGGTGACTCTCATTCACACATCGCAGGAGCTCAGGCCGTTCCTATATCCCATGGATACGCTCATCCTTCATCTTTTGAAGATGCCCCTTGGCACTTCACCATCCACACAAGCTTAATGAATCCCTCTTGATATTCCAGATGTCACACCTGTTTAATGTGGCGCATACGCTCCGCTTGATGGTACAGAAGGAGAGGAGTCTTGATATTTTAAAGGTAGGAATTCCATAACTGTTCCTACACACAGTTCTTTCAGATAAACAGGGATGCAAATAACTGGTATGTTAGTGCATTTAAAAGCAATGCGTGCAGCAATCGATTGTTGTAATGGCGCTAATGCATTTTATGTAATTTTATGATATTGCCGTGCATTTTAACCTTGATATGCCAAATGAAGTACGAATTAGCAAATAAATGGTAAAATGCGCCATCATTTCTTGCCATATCAGCGCAAATGCACATAAAATACATATGCATTTGTGCTGTTATGTTAAGTGAATGCGTACTTGCGTAGCAGTTATGTGCATCCCTGCAAATAAGTTATTGATACTGAGTGCTATGTTGGTGAGAGGAAGTGATTATGTGATTTTTATGTCCCTCAGTTTCAATTGGCAGTTTGTTTGTGCACTTGGACGTTACCTCTGTCACATGGTCAGGCTGAGGTTTCTGTGAGGGAATGGCATTAAAGTAATGTTTAACCAGTTTCCCAACAGTCAGGAAGTATTGGTGATTGTGGGGATGAGGGCGAGATCCTCTGGAATGATCAGCTCCTGGTACATAATCATAGGCTGCCCACCCAAGGTTGTTTGAGCTCCTTTTGAAGGCCTTGTGTGAATTTGTGCATGAGTGGTGGCAGGCGCTGACAGCCGTTGTGTCTCCAGGGTAAGGTGATGGCCTTGATGTTCTATGAGGTCAGCACGCGTACCAGCAGCTCCTTCGCGGCCGCCATGCAGCGCCTTGGAGGCTCTGTCATCCACTTCTCCGAGTCTACCTCCTCCACCCAGAAGGGCGAGTCCCTGGCTGACTCGGTGCAGACCATGAGCTGCTATGCCGACGTGCTGGTGTTGCGGCACCCGCAGCCGAGGGCTGTGGAGGTGAGCTCGGGCGGGGCGGCGGGTACCCATTTAAGGCCACAACTGCAGAGAGGTTTCCGAAACTACAACTGACAACTTCCTGTCACAATTCCAGGCTTTTTGCTACTCTGCCACCTGCTGTCCGTAGAGTGAATGACTTCCTGATTGTGTTGTGCAGATGGCGGCGAAGCATTGTCGCAAGCCGGTGATCAACGCGGGCGACGGGGTCGGCGAACACCCCACTCAGGCACTACTGGATATTTTCACCATCCGGGAGGAGCTCGGCACAGTTAACGGCATGACCGTGAGTCCTTCAAATCTGCCCCCCCGCACTCCCTGAAATGAAGGCCCCACCCTTTCTAAGGTTACCTTCAGGTAGTTTGGGAAACCTGTGTTCTATCCCAGGTTCGAAATTTTCACTTGTGCAACTTGGTGTCTTAAAATGGATGTGAGAGGGATATAGGGCTCTCGAAGGAACAAACAGGCACGCTTAGGTTCACTCAAAGTGTTTTTAAGTGATACAAAGTAACCTTGCATTAACATCAATACCAAGCTATCGTATCAAAAGCAATGCAAAATAATCTCGTACTACAAGGGTTATAGAATGGTATGCATCATACGAATGAATATATATATAGAAAAGAAACAATAAAATATAGATAATGCGAATTATTATCACGAGCTGTGATAATTAGTCCCCACAATCAATGAAACGTACAAGCAGCTGCAAAACT
>JAODLD010000045.1:7013720-7031075 GCA_026781065.1 Mormyrops boulengeri | reverse complement strand
CGGGCAGGGGACGAGCTGGCCAGGCTCACCCCTTCCCCTCAGGCAACATGGTCGCAAATTCCCCCTTTTGTCCGAGTGATGCTGCTTGCAAAATGATTTTAGACATAATAAGACAATTCCCCTAGGACAGGTGTCCTTGCACAATGCATCCTTGCGCAATGCCCCCAGCCCTACTGAAAACAAGATATGCGTTTTGCATACCAACCCTCCCCGGTCTCCCGAAACCAAGATAAGCATTCCGCACGCCAATCTAATGGACCAGATAAGCATCCTGGCTTCTTTTTATGAGACACGAGTTGTTTGTGAAACAATAGGTTGTACAGGTGATCGGTAAAAGATAACATGTTTGTACAGTTCAATAATATTCTAGGTGAATCATGGACGATGTATCTGAATTTCAGGACGATTAGTCCATACCGGATCAGAGTTAATCCATAATCACAACTTCCCAGACTATCACAGTAAAAGGATTAATCCCATGCCACGTGGGCAATGTAATCGTCCGTGAATTCATCCTAATACACTTGGACAAACATGCAAAGACTGAAAGATGAGGTGTGTTCATAGTCAACGTCGTCAATGACCAATTGCTGTCGGTTTCTGCAGATCACCATGGTTGGAGACCTGAAGCATGGTCGCACGGTCCACTCCCTGGCCAGGTTACTCACCCAGTACAGGATCACCCTTCGTTACGTGGCCCCAAAGAGCCTACACATGCCCCCAGAAATCATCGAGTATGTGGCATCTAAGGGGATCAAACAAGTAAGCGCCCCTTCCCCAGCTTGAATGTGGATGCAGTTACTCCCACCAGTGACCTGGGCTGCAGTTATGGCTAGAAGGCCAAAGGCTCATGAAATGCTCCGTTTTTACCGAGTGGTTGTGCTACTGCAGCCTAGTGTGTGGCATATACTTGGAGTTTATTCAGGTTTCATTGCTCACAACTGTATGATTTATGTACATCAGGAGGAATTTGACAGCATCGAAGAGGCACTTGCAGACAGCGATGTCCTGTACATGACCCGAATCCAGAAAGAGAGGTTCGCCTCTGAGGAGGAGTACAATGCAGTAAGAATCCGTCACTCTGTGTGTGCGAGAGAGAGAGAATGAGAGCCACATTCCCAGAATCCTCTCTGCTCTTAACAGTGCTTCGGTCAGTTCATCTTGACCCCACACATCATGACGGGAGCTAAACGCAAGATGGTCGTCATGCACCCTCTTCCTAGAGTCAATGAGATCAGGTATCTTCAGTGTTTTGTTTTCTCAGCTTAAAGTTCTTGTACATGGCTTGTATACAGATGCTCCCCAGATTACAATGGTCCATGTTACAATATTTAGACTTTAGGGTGGATATGATTATTCAGTAAATTACATGATATTCAACACTTTATTATGAAATAGGCAAAATCATTAACACAAAGCCTATCTGTAGGCTAATGTAAGTGTTCTAAGCATGTTTAAGGTAGGCTAGGCTGGGCTATGACGTTTGTTAGGGTAGGTGTACTGTATTAAAATGGATTTTTACCTTGCGATAGGTTAACCAGGGGAACGTCTATATTATAGTACGCATATCAATTTTACAATGACTTAAAGCCATCTAGCTAGCTAGCTATCTCAGTCCTGATAATTCTTAACAAGTAGTGTTCATGTCTGATGTTTACTATGGCAGCCAAATTGTTTTAACTTACCCGTTTCCTTCTCCCTTATAGTGTTGAAGTGGACACAGATCCTCGGGCTGCATACTTTAGGCAGGCGGAGAACGGCATGTACATCCGTATGGCCCTCCTTGCCACCGTTCTAGGACGGTAAAGTAGGGGGAGACCTCAACATCGCTGCCCCTCCTAGACCATCCACCATCCAAGGGAGAAGAATTTCTGCTGCTGATGAGAAGAACATGGTTAACACGGTTAAATGGGAAACCTATTTTTTTACTCATTTGATGTACAATAGATTCCAGCAGATCCCAATTAAAGTTAGGCTGCTAAATGTGTAGTATGACACTGCCTATCTCCAATGGAAAAACAAATGTGAATCCATAGATAGCTACACCACATGACTTTTTCAGTATCAACTTTAGCTTTTGTACTTGTAAGTTGGATTCTTAATGCTTTCTGTGAGAACTGGCAGTGAAGATTTTAATGGTTATGAGACGGGAACTGGGCTACTCATTTAAAATTTCTGTTCTTTCATTTCGTAATGTTTTTGGCAGTGATTATTTCATTTGCACGTCAAGTGTCTGTATAATGTGGACTGTTGGGAGGGGGGAGAAACGTTTATAAAAGGCCTACATGCACATCAGGTGTCTGGATATTTTCTCACAACAGGGATACTTAATTTTGAGTTTCTTGATGATCACCAGGATGGCTTTTAAATTGCTATTTAATATCAAATGGGTCCATCTTCAATATTGTACCTAATCTAATAACAGTAACAAAGGGCTTGTTTTACCTCCAGGCTTGCATTATGCTTGACACTCACAAAACGGTGCACATAAACCTTCACTGGTTTAAGCTCATTCTAAAATGTAATTCTGAAATGAAACCACCGAATCCACTGATAAAACATTGACGGGAAGTGTGGAGCCCACGTGCGGAGTACACGTCAGACTGGACAGGATCCATCATGGGGCGCAAAGTCATTCTAACGAGAACTTTGGTAATATCAATTTACCGTGGTGCTAGGATTCGGAGATACAACCAAAGAGCTATATGCTGATAAGTAATAGCTACACTTGTCCTATTTAGTAATTTTACATCTATTGTGCAAGGTTAACTTTGATCAGCTGGCTGGCGTGAGATTTTCAATTAGAGACAAGTCTGTTCACACACTGACATGTATGTGACAGTTTTATTACTTTGCAAACCGTACAGACCATTTACAAACTACCCGAATGCTTTTGACGTAGCTATATTTAGGTTTATATTGGATTAATACAGATTTGCGTTAGATTTCTCACGTTAAAGTCCGAAAGCTTGAGGGTCATGCGAGATGCGTGAATTGGAATCCCCAACTGTGTAAAATACACTACTTATTTTTCTCCACTTCGTTAATATTTGTGTAAGATTTCTTATTACATAACTAAAGCTTTGATATATCTATTAAACCAGTTGGTTTAAAAAATAAATGCGTCTTTAATGAGTCTCTAAAGTTATTTATTTTGTTATTTCAAAAAATAGAGACTATGCCCTGCTACTTCAGCAGACTGTAAATTGTTTCCGGACAGAGACGCGTGACGACTTCCGTTCTCGCGCGTACCGGATCCGGAAGTGCGGCCTCTTACGCCGCTCCGCCGAGTCCGGAAGCTTGGCTATTTTCTCCTACTTGTGTGACACTTCCCAAGGAGGCTACGCCGGAAAACCCCGGGCGGAACGTGGAAATCTCCGACATAAATTTTGTGCCTCTATGATCCTGCCAGGGCAGACCATACTACATCATATTTACTATAGGTACGGTAAAGTAAATTGTGGAAATGATTCTGTTCGCCAGTTTACTGGCTACCTAGGGGAACTGAGAGGGTGCCGTGCCGCAGATAGCTGGGTGGGTGTGTGCGATTATAAGCAGGGTTTTCGTTTTTAACTTGCTAAAACCTGATAGAGCTTCTGTTTAATAGTTCAGTATCAATATCAGCTACCATGTTATTTTAACGTATTAGTGATACATGCTGAACGATATCGCTGTATTAAAAACTTAGTAGACATGCAACTGGGTGTGATCACACAAATATTGGCTACATTGATTAATATGTAAAAATGTCTAATTTATTATTTAAGGCTCGATTCTCGTTAAAACCGCGTATGTCGACTCGGTCGATGCCTGTCGGGGTGCTCCGGCGGGGGCAGGCTGAACAGACGGGGCGCCAGAATCAAATTCTGATTAATTTTTTTTGTCGTTTACGTGCCTTCATAGTGAAACGAAAATTACCTTAGACGAGAAAATGTAGATTTAGTTGATGCAGGCTGGAAAGCGTCATACCGTCATGGGGATTAGACCTTAGATGGGCTTATCGCTGCACCAGGACACTGACAAATAATTTGACACAGCTGGGTGCCCGCAGGCCGCCGGCGCAGCACTGTAGTGGTCAGGTGCTTTTGGCGGTCGGATCGGCCGGTGTCGGTCCAGCAGGAACCGACGTGTAGATCAAACGTGTAGGATTTGTCTCTGTACGGGTGGGAGGGGTCTGTTATGTCTCCTGTCTGATTTCATACTTATACCCCCGACAGTCTGGCCTGACGCTGGGGGGAAATAACACCAAATGCACCGAGTTATCAGACGAGGGAAACGGCTCAAAATGAAATGTAGGGCTATCAACGGCACCGGCCCCACCGAACGGGGATAGCGGCACGGTTGCCTTCCGTGTCGGTATAAGCAGATCAGAAGATCCTTATATGTGGTTTTCTTGCACTGTGCGTCATTTTGATAAGCTTTTTATATTAAGGATTTACATAGCCGTTAAACGTGGTTGTGTGTTAAATCTTTTATAACGACTGGACTTGAAACTGTCGCTAAAGTAAAACTTTACGGTGGCGTTTTAAAGGTGAAAAGGGCGTTTTTAATAGGCGTCGCAGCGCAAAGTACACGCGAGTCCGCCTCGTGGGGAGCGTGGAACGCGCTTAGGTCCGGCTCACGTGGTTAAAAATAAGCGGCGGTTTTGCAGGCGACAGGGCGGCTTATCTATGCGGGTGGAAGGCGCAGATCGCGACAATGTTTGGTTGTAATGGAATAGGAAAGCAATAATTAACGGTTTGACCATTTTCATTTTGTTCCGGTTCTTGCTCAACACTGGAACTCCTTCAGTATGACCAGAAATGCCAGTTATCTCTCACGGCTAACGGACATGATAGATGTCCTCTTCTGTTGTGTTGAAATTATGAGTTTCCCCGAATACTGTCAGTTTTTGTATTTCTCTTTGATTTTTTTTTAAGTACTACACTATTGTCCAATGACCAATAAGAGCTGATAACCTTTCACCCCATTTTTGCACCTTTGATTGCTGTTGGCATGCAGGCCTCTCCGATGTCATCTGTGGCATAAGTGAATTGTGGGAGAGTTTATCAAGGGCAGCCGTTAATGTTTGAGGATGTGAACATGTGACGGGAATGTTGGCAGATTGCAAAAGGGGATCTGCCCCCTGTACCTTTGACCACTGGCCCAAAATGCCAGTCCGTACTACCTGCTTTGGAGAATATCTTATTTTACTGTAGTCTCAGCCCCGTGTGTTTGGGAGCTGATTGAGGACCACAAGTGTGTTTCGAAAAGCATGGTCCTCCCCACTTTTAATTTTAATTGGACCAGGAGGTCCAGTTGGTTTAAGCACTCAATCCTAAGTGAGTTAATTATCTGTGACTCCTTTGAGAGAGAATGTAATGTGAAGCTTCTCTGCGCAAAATAAAGATGTTTGCTGCGTGCATCCATCTCAATTTAGGAAAGTGCTATTTATTAGCGAGACGACGAAGGGGGTTTTAAAACCCAGTGGAGGTGGGGTTACTGTTTGCCGTCATTTGTTGCCGTTTTAACCCAGCGGGGACCAGCAGAGCAGCATGACGGCCTGTGAAAATCCCAGCAACTGCTGGTCTCCAAGGCTCATCTCATGAGTCAGTGTGGTTTGTGTGATTTTTAATATGATACCGGCAAGGTCTGATTCGTGGGTTCGTGGGTGACGTAAATGTGTCTGACACTAAAAGACTAGGATTATTTTTTGAGCATAGACTAATCAGTTCTTCGTCTCAATTGTGAATGCCATTTGTGCACTGACACATGCTTAGTGCAAAGTTTATAAACTATGATCTGGGCCTCTGGTCCACCTTCTGCACTCTATTTTCATTTAATACCCAGCTTTAGGAATTTAGTGTGCTGTGGTGACTTTGCCCTCCTAAAATCTATGCGCCGCCCTGTTGGTGGAGACTGGCGTGCTGCAGCACCATGTCCTTTACACAGAAGGAGGGGAAAAATGCCGGCTCTGCTGGGCCAGTTTAATGGCAAGATGCATCAAAAATCAATATTTGAATTTTTGAGGCAGTGGTGTCGTAGTATTTACAGAGGAAGTGCTCTGTTTGCTTTGATTGTATGTTAATAATATCATTCGTCAGTGTGAAACTGAAAGCGACTCTGCCCTAATGAAGGTGTTCAGCATTGGCCTTAATTTAGCTTATTGTTGGAGTCCAGGCTGTTTCATCTTTGGATCTGAAATCTCAGTACCAAATCTACATGATGGTGGTGTGCGTCTCTACATACCTGTTGGAATGGGCACACCTGGTCCCTTGTGTAGCACGTTTTGTTCGGCTGCATTGGTTTGGAGACTGTTGAAGATATCTTCAGCGTTCTTGTTGATTGCTGAGTTTAGAAGCATTGTATCTGAACGTGATGGATGTTTACAATGGGCCATGCCCCGGAAGGTGCCTTTTAACGTTAATACACTGCTTCAGCCTATAGAAGGTGCGCTCAGATAGATGGCTCGCTGGGCCGTGCCTTTTAATTGTCTTGCTACCATGAAAGGCTGTCTTCTTGGAAGTAACGTGGTCAGTCTGGCTGAGTGGCCCACATGTTGTTCAACTGGTAGTGAAGGGTTTCCGTTGAAGAGGGCAGTCCACTGTCATGGGGGAACAATGACATATGGCATTGAGATCTTTCTACAGAAGGGATGATTCATTACCCCAGTGTTGGGGACACCCTGTTCAATACTATTTTGGTCCAAGTAACTCAGGCAGTGTGTTTGGGCGGTATCTATGTTTTCATGCAGTCACACCATCTAGATATTTGACCCCGGTATATGGTATATGACGGTATTAAAAGAAAACGACATAAGTCATGTGGGCTACTGTAAACTCCGGAGAGAGAGCATGAACGGGCTCGTCAGTGTGGAAGTTGAGCACTATGGAAACGAGGATCCAACTCCTTGTTGAAGAGTTAAAAAGATCACCCATTGTTTGACACCACTGCCCGATCTGCGGCACCTGCCTGATCTGCGGCACCTGCACGATCTGCGGCACCTGCACGATCTGCGGCACCTGCACGATCTGCGGCACCTGCACGATCTGCAGCTGCATTGTGCACTAGGTTTCACATATGCTGCGCATGCTGCAAGAGATTATGGAGTATTCACGGCACATTTCCCATTTACTTGTTTGTTTGTTTGTTTATTAATTTATTTAAAACTTAAGTGAGGCTCTAATCACCAATAATGCTGTGCACTGCAATCTGTATTCTGACTGTATTAAAAATAACACCTTTGGGATGTGAAGCACATGAAGGAATGTTAATTTTTATCTTTGTGGTTTTGGATGCACATCATACAGGGTTTACCGTACTGTCATAGCACCTAAGCCTATCATGCAGCTTGTTGATTTGTTCATCTTGGGCACTAAACTTTGGTTGTTTGTTTTTCTTTTTCTTTGTTTGGTAGATTGACTTGATTGATTGATTACTTGTTTGGTTGGTTGGATGTTTCTTTGAACTGTTTTTTTTTGTTTGGTTGATTTATTTGGTTTTCATTGGCTGGCAGGTTGGTTGGTTTGTTGTTTCTTTGGTTGGCTGACTGGCTGGTTCTTTGTTTGGTTGATTTGTTTTATTGGACTTGAACCTACAAAGTTTTTGATCATATTTCGGTTCCAAATAATGACGGGCCATCGTAGGCTTTGACACCTATAGCGGGCCACGCACTGCTAGCAGCTGACACATTTAACCCTCTTTCTGATGGGGGAAGGGGGGCCCAGTGTGGCTTTTTCAGCATATGCATCAGGCGTGTCCCTTCAGTCGCGGAATGGAGCGGACGTGGGGGTGGTGGTGGTGTAATCCGTAAAGCTCAGCACGACGTAATCGCCTTTAGCATATTAGCACTGTCTGTGATACTCTGTCCCTGCTCTGCAATTGTCCATTTCAAGCTACCAGCATCTGCCTCTCCTGTCAGAACTGACCTGCCTCATTCAAGTTGAGTGGCATTGACTCTCTTCGAGTGATTGTGAGGGACTGTGTTGAACTCCATGTAATGCAGCGAAAAATGCTATGTCTGACATTGGCTTGTGATTTTGTCGATCCATCCATTATTGTTTTCTTTTACCTCCAGCCTGAAGATGAATGTGGCAGTAAATCCTGGAGATGATTTAGAGGCGGAGTTTATGTCTGAGAGGCGCTTTGTCTCACTGCTCTCCCTTTTTGTGCCTTTCGAAGGTTTTCGTCCATGTAGCTCCTGTTACCGTTAAAGTGTTTGTTTTCATCAGTCAAATATTTTGCCCGTCAACACGGCAAAAACAGGCTGGGATATCAACCTGCTTTTATACTTGGGGTGTAATGTTTGATTTCATACCAGCTTGAGGCCATGTGGTGAGCCGGTCTGAACTCGTCTCCACTATCAGCAGAGTCCAGCCATGGCAGAGCCAAGCAGGCCACAGAGAAAGATGTCTACTATGGGGGACAGCTTGTACAAGACTCTAGGCCTGGAGAAGGGAGCGTCCGCAGAGGACATCAAAAGGGCTTACAGGTGTGTGCGTTAATGTTCCTTTATTTGTACGTGCATAAAGAAGTCAGTCATTTTATTGTATGCTTTGTTTGCTCTGTTTTTGTTGCCAGTCTGTAAGCTATTTCTACTTGTCTTGGTTGCGGTGACGTTGTGAGGATTGTGGCCTCGATCTTTCTCCATTCCCTTCCCACCCATTTCAGGAAACTAGCGCTGAAATATCACCCTGACAAGAACCCAGACAACCCTGAAGCGGCGGAGAAGTTCAAGGAAATCAACAACGCCAACTCCATCCTGACTGATGAAACCAAGCGCAAAATCTACGATGAGTATGGCTCCATGGGGCTCTACGTGTCGGAGCAGTTTGGCGAGGAGAGCGTCAAGTACTACTTCCTCATGTCCAAGTGGTGGTTTAAGGTGAGCGGGGGGGAGGACGTCAGCAATGGGAGTAGCTACAGGTTTCAAGAACTACTGTGGGCGGAATTGTCATGCTGTCAGTCATAACCTGGTTTATCCCAATAGGAACCCATGAGATAATCAGTGGGAAGTGGATTAAACCATTCCGTGGGTGGGTGGGGGGGTGGGGATTATCACGGACTGTCAACTTACATTTTGAAGCCTCCTTTTTACCGACGCTGCTGGGAGGGCCCAAGCCCCACTGCTTCCTTTTGCTTTTGGTCTGTTATTCTCTCTCTGAATTGAAGCTGTTAATTGGCCAGCCATGGAGACGTATGTAGGCGTTAAATCTGAGGTGTTTGTATTTCAGCTTTTGGCATTTGGGCCTGTGTGGGTTAAGCTTCTTTTCTGTATTTAGAGGTGGACTGGCTCCTTTTGATATTTTTACTGGAATTGGTAACTCTCCCAGTACGGAGCGGGTTCAGAAAGCCTAGTGCCCCCTGCTGGCTGTAGGCTTTACTTCACCCAACCGGTCTGATACAGCTGGCCGCATACTGCAGCGGATTAAGCCCCGAGTGTGAGACACATCTGCTGGTCGTCACCAGGCTGGCAGCCCAGCATGTTACCGTAAAGCGTTTACCTGGTTTGGTATGTCCTGGGTGCTCACTGCAGGATAGACTGTCTTTGCTAATGCAGGAGTAATGGTGGGAATGGGGACAGGGATTTAATGTAGCAAGTTTTGGCCCCATGTCAGGAAGGATTGCCGTCTGATTGGTCCCCATACAGAGCTGGGCGGTGCTTTCTCAGTTCCTTCTCATTTTGGATGTTAATCCTCTTTGGTGTCGAGTTGTGGGTTGTGTGTGCTTCCTCGCCGCCGTGTGTAGGGGAGATGTTTTTTAAATTCCTCTAAATTGACTGCATTTGAAACAGGATTATTGTGGAAATGGTTACAGAACCAGTACAGAGATCTGGCTTTAAAGACCTCTGGAGCCTAAACCATGGTCCGTTAGCAGGAAAGCTGTTACACTGTAGCCGAGATGGAATCGCTCTGATCATTTCACCATGGTGCATGTTAAGAGGCAGGCTGTCCCAAAACAGAGCTGGGTCCAGCAAGCAGTGAGGGTTTAGAGCGTGGCTTGATTTACAAACGGTTCAGTTCAAAGTTCTGTGTTTACGAGCAGTTCTGATCTCTGAGCCCTATTGATGGCTGGGTACAGAACCCCCCCAGTTACGTTGGTCCTCTGGGACATCGCTGCTTGGTCAGTGCAGGGACTGAGGAAATGGGGGATGGGGGTTGTTCTGATCTCCTGCAGCATAGTTTAGGTTCATTCCCCCAGGCCCAACATGTTCGTCGTACCTGTACTGCCTCCGGTGGTCTGGCTGACCCCTGCACCCTGCCAGACATGCCCGCTGATCCCCTTCTCTCTCCTGTCGCAGACTCTGGCGGTGTGCTGCAGTATCATCACCTGCTGCTGCTGCTGCTGTTGCTGCTGTTTCTGCTGCGGCCGCTGCAAGCCCCCAGAGGATGAAGAAAACTACCAGTACGTGGACCCCGAGGACCTGGAGGCGCAGATCCGGGCCGAGCAGGACAAGGGTGAGTTCCGCAGGCCGGGGCGAGGCCTGCGCCCTCAGCAGTGGGCCGCCCTGGTATGTGTCTGCCTGTCTGTTCAGGATTGGCTGTGTCTGTGAAACACAACATGTCAGAGCGGAGCCTTTGTGTGGGGATCTGGGGACAGAAATCAGGTTTAGGAATGTGCATGCCTGAACACGGCAGGCGACGTCAGGAGTGATCTTAAAGACTCGTGCAAAGGGTGCGTGTTTGACACAGGTAGGGCAGGGAGTTTATGTATCTGTGCCTTGAGCTCTCAGCTCATCTGGGTTTAATGTTTAATTTCTTTATTAAGGAAACTACCAGGAAATGCCTGTCTTGCTACTAACTTGTCATGGATTGGATTATATTGTTATGGGATTGCTGATAAGACGGTGCCGATTGTCTTGCCCTCTGGACATTAAGCTATAGGATGCTGGAGTGCTGTAAAAGTTAGGCACATATTGTTTTCCAGCATATTCCAGTTTTCCAGATTCTATGGCATAGAACGAAATATGTTCAAATGAAATCGAATGTGTTTATTGTAGTGGTATCTCACTGATTAAAATATGACTGATTCAGGTAACATATTTTTTTGTCTAATATTGGAGATACAGCTAACCAGCCAACCTCTATGCCACCTAAAAAGTTAGACTCCACTGCATGTGTTATTTGCCAGCATGTTTCTATACCATGTTAAGCAGAGTTGTAAGTGCAGCGGACTAGAATGGAATGCAGTAGAATAGAATGGAATACAGTAGAATAGAATGGAATGCAGTAAAATAGAATGGAATACAGTAGAATAGAATGGAAAGCCTTTTATTGTAGTGGTGCATGAATGTGGAAACTTTGACCGATACCAACAACATTTTTATTTAATGTCAATTATGCAAACAACCGGATGACCGGGGAGGCACTTTTTGGGGGGGGGGGGTGAATCTGACCATGTCTATTATTTTAGTAATAATGTCCAGCCGTGGTGCAGTGATCCTTCTCACTTTGAATATTGGTACTGATTAAATACCGGCCAAGACTGACAGATCAGACCAATGTCAGTATCTTAATGTTAACTGATTTGTCGAACAATTCTACTTTATTGTCATCATACACAGCAGGTAAAATTAAATGTCGTGTGCAACTACCCGAGTCATGCTTCCAAAGAACAGAGCAGACCATAATATATAAAATGTATACACAAAAATATGAAACAAAGTATGATATTTAAATTATATAATTAGGTATAATATAAAGTATAATGAATATGAAATGTATAACAGCACTAGCATGTTCCAGTATAAGCAGTCAGGCTGGGTCACCCTCCCTTTGGCTTGGAGTCATTGTCAGTGTCCAGTCTCACTCGAGGGCGCAGCCAGTAGACAAAACTGGGGCCGCCAGTGAGTCACCCCCCAAGTCTAGGCACGTCAACATGAAAGCCGGTTATGGGCGGGTAGAACAGTGTAACTCACTGCCTCATGGGGCTTCGTTTGACCTCTGGAAGGAAAGTTGTGAATGGTAAATCACGCATGTCTGCACACCGGTAGTCTGTGCAGGGCTACCTACTTTTTCTCCTTCCTCATGAGTCAGAACCATCAGGTGATCTTAGAGGAAGTGAGTGGACGGCACGGCGAGAGCGACTTGTGGTTCCCAGTCGAATGAGGAGTGTCGATTTCTGGGTTTTGGCTGCTCCCCTCAGAGAACTATTTCTCATTCAGCCCCTCTTGGTCTAACATTGTTAGCAGTAGACGTCACCTTTGCGTGTTTTGCCCACAGAATTGAAGAAACGCCATTTAACTATTATCTAGTCAATTACAGTGAAGTGCTCAGGTGTAACTGGGAAATCAGGCCTGCTTGAAAGTGGGTGTGAGACCTCTGAGCAGATCTTCTCCATTGATCTTTTCCATAACTCGTAACACAAAAAGTTCTCTTGTCCTACTTGTTTACTGCTGTGGTGTTTCTATCATTTGATCTGTTCAGTCAGCTCTGTACAGTGTAAAATGGAGCCCAGTTTCAATACACAGCTATAACGCTCATTGTCATGGGTAGATACTGTATGCTGGCTGGCAAAATGAAACAAACGTCCTTATTGGATTTCCACATCAGAGAAGGCAGGGCTAGTCTGAGTCCTGCTGAAAATCACCAGAAGTTAATGCTTATTTATTATTGTTTTTTTTGTCCAGGAGGAGACACTGTAATAGTGGTGCAGCCCACTCCTGTCCCAGCTACTGAGAACTTGGCCGAAACGCTGCCAGAGTCTAAATGACTTGTAAGCCCCTGTATGTTTCTTTAGCGCCACCTTGTGGCAGCTTTTGCTTGAGCAAAGTCAAAGCACCTGTGCCCCACCTCCAGTGCTTGCCAGTTCTTGGGATTTCACTGCATGGCCGGCGCATTGTTTCCCCCTCACTGTGCATGAGTCACTTATTCACACCTTCCCCCCCCTTGTTCACCCACCTGCCGGCAGGCGCTGACCGAGAGTGCTCGCCGGTGATGTCACCGGGCCGCGACGGCGCCCTTCGGCATACCGCGCCAAGCCGCGGGCCGCACTCGCTGTGCATGATGTCAGCCGCGCATGTCTAGAACTGACTGTGATGAATGTCTGTTGATTTAAAGGGGCCGCGTCCCACACGGACGTGGTCCTTCCTGGGTGGCCTAACCAAGGGAACTTTCCTCACCGTGAGGCTGTTTTACAACTGACCACACACACTGGTCAAGTGGAGCCTGACTGGGATTCTCGTCCTGTGGGAGGGGTTAAAGTTGGCCTGAGAGAACATGTCAGGTGGTTTGCAGAGGTCAAGCCGCTGGCTTCTGTTGCCAAAACCAGCACTTTGGATCCCCCCACCCCCCTGGTATTTGAAGGCTTAGCCACCCCCCTCCTACTCACCCACCCACTTTCCAATGACTCCCAGGGTCACTGACCCTTGCCACACGGACTGAACTTGCCCTTTGGTCAGACTAATCAGTGCTTTGAACCTTGTGGAGGTTGGCTTTTGTTATGTTACAGTCTAGTATGGGGTGGTCTAGACTTTGTAACCAAACCGTGGTCTGGGCATGCAGAGCACAGCTGGTGAGTTTAATTACGACGCTTCGCCCGTCAGTAAGATGGAGAATCTCCTCTTAAGGGTTAATACAGTGACGTTTCAGACCTGGGGAGGGCGGGCAGCTCCTCTTATTCAGCACAGACACAGCCATCGTGTTGTCACCATGGGCCATGGACTATCTGCTGAACAGTTTTTCCTCCTGTAAACAAACTTGTCGGTGCTAACCACATCTGTGCCACTGTTGAAATAACCAAGTAAAGTCCTCTCCTCCTCCATCCCTGTTTTCTATGCTTGGATCCTTGGGGTAAAGGACTTAAGTGAGAGCGTGTTGGAGCTGCAAGGAGCAGCAGGTAGGGTCAGACATGGAGTCAGCTCGAGGAGAAGCTTGCTGGCAGAGCTGCCGCAGAGCACCCCTACCATAGACTGTAGTCACGGTTGACCAACCCCCTACATTTCCTCCCCAAGAGAGATTTGCTGTATCTGAAATAGGCATGAGTGTGCAGCGCTTGTAGCCCTGGCGTGTTGTAAGCTGATCTGCGAATGCTTGCTGCTTTCATGATAGCTGCTGGTGTCAACTTTGAAGAAGATGGTGTTTCCCTTTCACTAAAGCAGCTCCAGGGTGTTGGACCACAGTGCACAAATATTTGCTAATTCATGTGGATTTAAAAGCACATGGCTGCTGCTCCAAGAACTGGGTGTGAATCCCTAAGTGATGCTTCTCGATCAGCAACAAGCTCTTTTTACAGAGTGAAAGGAACAAGCTTAAACCACACAATGGCACATCCTGCTCAAGGGATGAGGAATTTGGGGCCCGTATGCTTCTCCTGCAGTTCATTTGCTGCTCAGTTTCATCTTCTGAGTTTCCTTCTATCTAATGTTCTTTCATAGGCTCATATGCTCCTTAATTGTGTAGAAAAACAGCAAATTTAAAATGTACAGTTTGTGCATAGATTTATTCCTACATACCCCTGAGAAGCCTGTGTCAGTGTGGCGCTACTGCTCATCCTCATTTAACTGCATGTGTCCCTGCTGCTGATTGGCTGATGCCCGTACTGAACGGGCCTGGCTCCTCCCCTCTGCTCACTGTGTTTGTGTATTGATCCCCTTGTCAGGTAGCAGCACCCCCATTGTGATCCAGCCCCATTCCACCAGCAGCACCTCCGATCCTGTCCAGAACGCCAGCAGCCAGCCTGTTTCTGAAACCCCGAAGTAGAACGACCAATTGGAGACCGCTGGCCTGTTGGGAAGCCCTCCTACAACGTGACTGTGAGAACCTCAGCACTGCCCCCTTGTGGGCGTGCATCATCATCATCTACGGGACAGCAACAATGAACAATATCGGCCCCTTCCGCTATCGGCTTCCTTCCTCTCACAGTACGCCCATGTTGTGATTATTTTCTCATTTTCTTTCTGGATGGAGGAGCCAACAAAGTGCTGGGACCCTCGGTGCCGCGTTCATCTCCCTCATCACCAGCCAACAAACCCGTTTCCACTGTAGCACTCTGGCCCGATGGCCCTGGGGTACTGCGATCCAGCACATCTGGGTGGGGGGTGGGTGGGGGGTTCCTGTTTGTCAGCTTGCATGCCAATGTTGGACTGCACTTGTCCTCCAACACACAGACACGCGCACTTTCGCTGTTGCCATGGAACAGAGCCCATGCCGGAACAGTCCCTCAGCCAGACCAGCCAGGAGGATCAGTCCCAGACGTTGCCAGAAGGGGGCCCTCTACCTATAGGCTCATTCGCGGAACCCTGACCGAAATTTCACCCGCCTTGTTTATTTACATCGATGTTCATTTAATCTCCCTTTTTATGCCAATGAAGTGGGTTTATTGCCTAACAAAATTTTTCATTTTATGCTGTAGGTTTATTGTATGTTCTGAATGTAATAAATACTTTCCAAAGTCCGAAGAGTTCATTGAGTGGAAATCTGAGCCCATTCCTCACCTCTGTCCATGTAGCCATTGTCGCATGCCTGGCCGATGTCGATGTAGGCGTTACCCCTGAAATCCTGATTGTACTGCGTGTGGGTAGAAGATTGCACTGCTCCGTAGGCCTGAGTCGTCAGATCCTTGCCTGCCAGAGCTGGTTTCACCTCTGCCCCCTCTGTCGGAGAGCGACTCCAGCAGGTTACGTCAAGGACAGGTCCATCCCCAACCAAGCACAACAGCCTTGGAACGTTTCTTTTGGGATCCTGTTAGATGATGGAAGGCGAGATTCTGTGGCAGTGGTGGAAAGATCTACAGAGGCCCAGCTTGCCGCCAGTGCACTGGTTCAGCCTACTGCAACTGGGGTAACAGCCGCTGACAGAGTTGGACTGGTTACTGACTGGAAAAAACACGGTCACCCTAGTATTGTCGGTTGCCCTGGATTTTATTGCGGCGACTCTCCTCGTTTCATCAAATGATTATTCATATGATGATTATAATTCTTGCTCTTGTTGTAATATTGATAGATGCCAAATCCGGTGGTACGATGCACTAAACCATGTGGTGAGTTGACATGTAAAGGTGTAGGACTGGTGTAATGGTGTTGGCTGTTTGTCTCCCCCTCACCCAACTTTGTACCATGTTTACCGTCTCTGTCTTATCCTCACTGGGTGGGTCCAGTGGTCAGCTGGCCTCTCATCCTGGGGGGAGAAGTTTAGCTGCAGCGAGGCTGTGGAAACGGAATGGCGGGTGTCTGAGGCCAGGTCCGTGGGGTGGATGCGCTCCGTGCTCTATGCGCCAGTCTGAGGCCAGGTCCGTGGGGTGGATGTGCCCTGTGCTCTATGCGCCGGTCTGACAGCCTCCCGCCCTCAGAGTCTGTGTTTATTTGCCCCTGTGGGAAATTGCCCCCAGAGCTGTCTGATGCATGCATTATTTTTAAAGGACGCGTTCAGCTCGAGACGTTCATGCATGCTCGTAGGGCCTGAATGTGTGTTTTTTTTTTTTTTTTTTAGTAAATTAGTGGGGGGAAAAAAACCCACTAATTTATACCGTCAGTCTTCAGCACTGTGTAAATACGTAACAGTAGTCCTTCATAAACGTGATATGCAATCGTGTCAGTGGGGAATTACCATTTATGCAAATGTTTTATGAATGTGTCATTTTTAATACTGTGGATTTTTTTTTTAAATTGTGTATATTTTTTTTAATAAAAGGTTGTTTAGGCATTTTGAAAGTGTTGACCATAGTCATACACGGTCAGCTTGGCTAACATGATAGGCTAACAGCCCTAGGGGGTGGTTCCAGCCGCGCTAGCCTGGCCAGTAAAAAGCCTCCGTGTAGATGCCCGCCTTTTCACACTATAGGCATGGTCCTCAGCTACCATTCCTCCAATCATCCTGTGAGGAAGGACTGTACTTCTTTTGTTCACCCAGTTTGAACTTGTTTTTAAGTTTGTTTCCAGTTTTCATTATTTACAAAATGTTCCTTAATGTAAATGTATCAATATGAATATCAGTTCATGAATAAACGGTTGGGCAGGGTTATGGGCAGTCTGTGCATTTATTTTGCGCGTGAGGACTGATTGTCAAAAGTTAAATATGATTAAAAATGGTATTAGATCTACTTTGACCTCAAAGGCATTTATGCGTTGTACTTGCTCACAGAGAAGAGGTCACAGGTGATGGGCTTTGCGTGTTGTCTGTAGGTGGCGCGGTATTTAATGCACTGTCAGCCGCCTGAGAGGGAGTTTGTCCTTTTGGCTGTGCCCCCGCCATGTTTTTGTGATCGTGTCATTTTTAGTGTCCTCTGTCACTAGCCCGCAGCTGCCCCCAACCCATTAATTGGCTAGGGGGGGGGGGGGGGGGGGGAGGCACCCACAGGTGGCGGGAAAACAACGGGGGGTACAGACCCGAAAAAAATTTAAACTGGTTAAAAAAAGGGGGGGGCCGTGGGGGGGGGGGG
>JAODLD010000045.1:6987999-7008377 GCA_026781065.1 Mormyrops boulengeri | reverse complement strand
GGGTGGTTTTTGCCCGTCACGGCATTTTTGGTTTTAACCCCAACCCGGGGGTGGTTAAAATAAACCCAACCAAAAACCCGGTTTTTGGCCGGGGGTGGCCCCCCCCCCCCCCCCCCGAAGCGCAGAACCCTCGCACGCGCTATGAATCGCGGTTTTCACCGCATTATCTTACACGCACGAGTCAAGCTACTCAGTCACAGAGCGGTTTTGGTGATAGCGGGACTCTCTCACTACGACTCCCGCCCTGAAACGATGAACTATATATAATCTGGACACTTTATCCCTTGGAGTAAACATTGAGTCATAGCTCCTTGCAGCACAGCCTTGGAAAAGTACAGGTATTAGAGTATGTGCATTAAGTCACCATATGGGATAATACGGCTCTTTTTGTGTATATGCCTATGTGTATATACTTATAAGTATGTAATATAAGCGCACACAAATACAAAGTGCCAGGTAAAACTGTAAAATGCATTTTCTAAGTGATTATCTGCTGTGGGTTTGAATCTGGAACCTATCCTAGCAGAGTACACAAGGCATGAGATCACCCTGGATGTGACGCAAACGCAAACAGGCTGCATTGTATTATCAAGCAGGTGTACCTAAATAAGTAATTCGTCAGTGTAGAGAGAGGGCAAAAATGTGCATAGAAACAATTTATTCTTAACGTGCCCTGGCCTAGAAATTCTGTGGTTAAAATAATAGCTTCGCTCAAGGCATCTGAACCTGTGAGATCTTTGTCACTCTCTTTGCAAGGACTGTGTGCTGATCTCAAACCAGCAGGAGAATCATAGAGCAGTGAGAAGCACCTGGAACAAACCATACTAGCCTCTTGCTCCTAGTTACTCTCTGCTGATACAAAAGTCAAAAAGTCCTATGTGTTAAGAAGGGACAGCTATGTTCCTTCAAGAGAGTGAAATCCAGCCCCTGAATCTTCCGTTTTAATTTGCCCATGCTATTACTGTAGCATTTAGGGCTAGTTTGCACTAGGTGGCGCTCTTACGTAATAATTTGTCATACGGGAGCGTTTAAAGAGACATGCTGCGTTTTTTTAAAACATATTTTCCCCTGTTTTCATCACTTTAAGTCATAAAAATGTCATCAGTGTAAGTATTTTTGATACTGGACATGTAACAGCTATTTGAACAAGTTTTTATGAATCAGTTAAGTAACCCCTAGGCAACTGACCTTTTATACGCCATGAAGTGCTTGACTCTAACCTACTTTGGAAAAGGGCACTCATTGACAGCATTGGTTCACACTGATGGTGACGGCTGTATCACTCCTGTGGCTTAGGGCAAGCTCCCATTTACACTTGGTATTTTTCTGTTTGTGAAGGGTGTTTTTCTTTAGTCACCTGCAGATCAGTGTGTGCTATAGGTGCAATAGCAGGCAAAGAGTGTTAACACGAGCACGTGATCAGAGCGATCCCTGTGCGTGTGAGACTCCGCTGTGTCGTGACCTACTGGACGATGATGGGCTCCCAGATTTGGAATCAATTTAAAGGGAGAGTTTAAAGTGGCCTCAGGAATCAGATTGGGCAAATAGATACAGTACCAGTCAAAAGTTTAGACACACCAGGCTGCCTATGAAGGATTGTGATAGCGTGTCGCATCACATGACCTGGCCACCTGACCTGACCGGATCTAAGTATCTGTTATATTGGGGCTGTCCGACATCTGTAATTGATTTCCCATTATCAGCCCGTATTTACATGTGTGATTTCTTTTCTAAAAGGGCTGGGAAGCCGTGTTTGTGTCTGCATCACCCGTGGGGAGGGACCGGACGTCCCAGGTGCTGGTGGCTTTGGTTGTAGACGCAGAGCTCTAGTCTGCTGTCTATCACCGAGACCCCCCTCCTTGTCGTCTCGCAGGCCGCTTCGACTCAAGCCTGAGCAGCAGGTCATGTGCGAAGAGCATGAGGAGGAGAAGATCAACATCTACTGTCTGAGCTGCGAGACTCCCACCTGCTCCATGTGCAAGGTGTTCGGGCCCCACCGAAACTGCGAGGTGGCCCCACTGCAGGTCGTCTATGACAAGCAGAAGGTAAGAGGGGGCGAGAGCCGGCCTATTCCCAGCCTGGCCATGTCTGCCAACATTTAATGAAAGTGAGGTGTGCGTTTCCAGCGGCGTGGCATTTAACCGCTGTCTCCGAGGATACGACACATCCCCTCCAAATTCATAATCGGAATTAAACGGCAGCTCTGTACTCTGTCTGCTACCCTTCCTTTATCAGCCAATTAAGGGAATAAGCTCATTACCCAGGAACTAGAGAATTGCACCCCCTGTTGGTAAGTATTTTATTGCAGTGGTTAACTGTGCTGGAGGCTAAACTCAATAAATGGAAACTTAACCCGCAGAAATTGTCTGTTTGTCAACTAATTAAGGGATTAAGCTCACTACCCAGGAACTAGAGAATTACACCCCCTGTTGGTGAGTATTTTATTGCAGTGGTTAACTGTGCGGGAAGTTAAACTCAATAAATGGAAACTTAACCCGCAGAAACTGCCTGTTTGTTGGGTTCTCTGCCTGCTGCCCTTCCTTTATCAACCAATTAAGAAAATAAGCTCATTACCCAGGAACTATAGAATTGCGCCTCCTGCTGGTGAGTATCACAGTGCAGTGGTTAACTACACTGGACGCTAAACTCAATAAACGTTAACACAATCCTCAGAAACTGTCTGTCTGTTGGATATTAGTGTACCCGGTGGGGGTATTGGCTCCATGAGGATCACAGACTCACAGCTGCCCTGAGCCCCATAGCAGGGCTCAACATTTCAAATCCATGCCCCTGTCCTCCCACGAGAGTGAGAGTGACTCAGGTCTTGAGTTGCTTTGTTGGGGCGGGTTAAATGCACTGCTGGTGCTATAATGCGGTCACCCGTCGTCCTCCTGCTATCCGGATATCCGAGCACATGGCTGGGCATTGTGTGGCTCACTCTGACATGCTGGTGTCGATGGCGCTGTGCCCCAGGTCCAGCTTCTGTGGAGCTCGCCGCTGCTGCTGCCCAAACGGCCACATGAGTGGACACTGAGTAACGCCAGCCCCATCCTTCATGCTCCAGTTTGGCCACGTGCCATCCGTGCTGTTATGAGTAATGGGTCACCTTTCGCGGAGCTGTAAGCTGGCTCTCTTTCTTTAAATACAGGAATGATATCAGCTTCCTACACATTATTGGATTCTTCCTTTCCCAGCCAATGGTTACATGATGAGTTTCATCTTTCGCTGAATTCACAGTACAATTTTTCACTTTCAAAGCATTTAAACAGTCTGTATAGGAACTGTATAATGTCAATATCACTACACTCTTTGATTTGCCAAGTTCTCGCTTTGCCATGTTCTCCACAGACATGGGCTATGAATGGGGATTTACCCATAATGCACCAGTATGCTTTTTCACTGAATTACTAGCATTTAAACTGAACCTTTGAGGCTATTAAGCACATCTCTCAAGGTATATAGAAGCACTTTGAGGTCGGCTAGTACCCCCCCTCACCTCACAGTGTGCGTGTCGCTGTGCCACAGACGGAGCTGAGTGACAGGATTGCCATGCTGGTGGCTGGGAATGACAGAATCCAGGCCGTCATCACACAGCTGGAGGGCACTGGCAGGACCATCGAGGTGAGCAGCACCACAGTGACTCAGGAGCCCTAGCAATTAGAGAACTTGAATTGTCACCAAAAGTTTGCAGGTTCACATCCCAGGAGGAAAAAAAGAAGATCATTGTTTAACTCATAATTGGGTTAGTAAAATATCCATCCGCTAAATTGATGGACCTGAGTAGTAGAGATCAATTTGTATTAAAATGTCTGTTAAAAAATGTATGATTTTCATAGTAATAAGAATCAAATTTACTAGTCTTAACCTGCTATGAATTAAAGGGACATGGTGCTGAAAGAAATTAACCTGAAGGTTATTGGTTCAGTCCCGAGCACGGTACATCCATAAAACATGCAGCAATTTGGTAATTAAACAATTAGATAATGGGACAAACTTCAGTCAGGCATCAATGACTTTTTTTATGTAGTCCTTCTGTCCAGTGTTTCATACAGTCTACTGCAGGGCTACTGAAGTAGTTCAGATTTGGGGCCAGATTATAAAATTCATGTCAATCATGGTGCTACAGAGAACTTTTTTTCTCAAGTAGCTTAAAAAGCACAGCTTGTCCTTTTGATAGTTTTAGTTACCTTCGTAAGTGCAGAGGGGTTAAAATCGTCAGCAATTACATAAATAGATTTGGGTTCCAAAGTATTTATTTTTCATAATTTATTATTTACTGTCTCATATCTGTAAAGTTTTCAAACAAGGAACATGCCAAGTGAAGAGTTTGTGCCAAAGTTTGGGTCATTCCTGAATCTCAGATAATTTCTCATTATGCAGTAAACAAATAGGGTTTATTCCAACTGGAACAAATATCTTTGGATCCAATTTCTATTAAATCGCTGCATTGACATTTTTCTTTTTGACTGTGGAAAGTGACGTTTTGGCACAAGAATTGGGTATCTAAGCCAGCCAATCAGGATGTGGGTAGAACTAGCCAAGAAGAGAGCCTGGAAAAGCTTGTGGCAGCTAGCATCAGCTCGAGTCTGTTGTAATGTTTTGGGTGGCTGTAATTGGCTGTTGTAATGTTTTGGGTGACTGTAATTGGCTGTTGTAATGTTTTGGGTGACTGTAATTGGCTGTTGACACATTTTGGGTGGGACAAATAGGAATAATTGACATGTTATACAGGCCTGATAATCTGAAATAGTTTTAATTAGTTGGCAAGAACCAATCAAAAGGCCAGTCACAATCAATTGGGTTGCTAATTGACGAGCCCCACATTAAAGACACGATTGTGGATACACGATAGAGGCCTGGAGGGTACTACACTGTAGTGTAGTACAGTGTCATTTTTTGTGGTATAAGACCTGTAATTATTTTCAGAACTTTGCACTAAAACACCGTACATTACACCGGTGATGATCTGAGCAAGGTTCCACCTTAAGAGAGGAGACAGTTTCAGGGTGAGTGTTGATTTCTGGGAAATCATTGACCTCGGCCTGCTTCTTGCTACCACAGGAGAATGGCCGACGGCAAAAGGAGCAACTGTGCACCAGGTTTGACACGCTCTATGACGTGCTGGAGCAGCGCAAGAAGGAGCTGGTAGAGTGTGTCAGCCGTGAGCAGGACAGCAAGCTGGGCCGCATACGCACTCTCATCCGGCACCACGGCGACCACCTGGAGAGCACTGTCAAGCTGGTGGAGGCCGCTATCCACTCCATGGAGGAGCCACAGATGGCGGTCTTCCTGCAGGTGTGTCCTCACCCAGCCTGTCAGCGTACTGCGCACTGGCCACTCTATTGTGGCAAGTCCCCCAGAGGGCGCCAAAGTGCCTATTGGGTTTTTTATCATTTTCCTGTTACTCCAACAAAAATAATAAGTACAGTTGGCCACCTGTATCTATACGGGATTGGTTTCAGGCCCCCTGTGCATACCAAACTCCACATATGCCCAAATCCCTTATATAAAATGGAGTTGTATTTGCACATAACCTATGTACATCCTCCCTTATTCTTTAAATTATTCTAGATTACTTATAATACTGAAAACAATGTAAATGCATATTGTTTAGGAAAAAATACAAGAAAAAGTCTCTCTCTCTCTCTCTCACACACACACACACAGGTTTGTAATTATATTTTTGTGGGGACTCTCAATTCATTTCTATGGAGAAAACTCTAATCCCAACATAACGACTTTAACCCCTACCCAGCGCTAACCTTAACCATAAGTAATCAAACAAACCATTAGACTTTTGGCATTTTTAGTTTTTTGATTGCTTTCACAGATTTTTGTGAGGACCTGAAAAATGGTCCCCACAACGTCAAAATAATGTAATGTAACAATGTAATATAAACATTATACACACACACACAGTGTTAACACTCATCAACACCTAAAATTACACATCACTTCATTTGCATGGATTCAGCGTTGTGCTCAGCGGGCAGCAAATTCAAGTTTTGCATTTTGGAACTTTCTGGAATTTTTCTCCCCCAAAGATTTTCCATCTGCGGTTGGTTGAATCTGCAGATGTGGAACCTGTGGATATAGAGAGTCCACTGTACAAACAAATACAATAACACAACAAATTGCAAACAAAAAACAATAACGCAACAGAGTGCACACAAAAACAGTCAGGATGACATCACAACACCATAACATCACAAACAAAAATAATAAGTGCAACAAACAACAATAGTCGTGCAAAAACATGGGGTAACACTGAACTGACGTGTGACTGATTAAGGTAGTTCTCGGTGGGGTGGGGAGGGCGGCGTACTAAGGAGCTGGATAACTTTCAAGAAGAAGCTTTGGTGATGGCTAGCAGTGGTGATGGCCTCTGTGATGGAAGTTTGGAGGAGAGGTGACTGCTGCAGTGAGTGGGGTCTTGCCAGCTCTCTACTTCACCCTGGCAGTGAAGAAGTTTTATGTAGATAGTAGCTGAGAGCCAAAGATCATCTCAGCGGAGCGGGCCACCTGCTGTGGCCTAGTCTTGGAGAGGGAGGAGGTGGAGGGGAGCCAGCCGGTAACAGAGGATGGGATGTAAGGAGTTTCCTCCTGGTAAAGAAGAACGATCTCTGTTGGACTTTCCTAATGATGATGGGTGACATTAATGTCCTACCTCAAGCTATTGGTAATGGTGGTCTCCAGAGATTTCATTGACTTAACCACAGACACAGTCTCTCTGGTTAGCTAGGGAAGGCGGGCAGGAAGATGTCTATAGAAGTCCGCTACCATTTCTACTGTCTTGATAATGTTGAGCTCAAGGTTGTTTTATGAGCTGAAGTCTCACCTGTCCTACAGCCTACTCACCTTTAGACACACCTTTAAATGGTAGCTCATTGTTTATCTTTTTGTATTAGTTAGCGTTCATGAACTAGGTGGTAAAGTTCTGTTTATCTGAATTTTTAACCTAAATTTGAACTCAAACACAGGGGATGTCTATACCGGCAAAAAACTTAAAAATCACTTGCTATTTGAAAATAGTTTGATATTCTGATGGTCTAACAATTACTTAGAACAGAACATATTTGTATATTTATTTAGATTTCAACCTTTATAGACCTAAATCACTGTACAGACAGCTGAAATACAGGCACTTAGGTCAACATGGTCTGAATAATAATTTGAACAGCAATTCAATCAAGGCTAATTGAGAGCTCAGCTGGAGCGACAGCAGCAGGTGGAATGGCCAGACCAGGATTAAGAAATCGCAAAGTTATTTAGCACCATGCTGTTAAACCCTAGGATGGAAAGTGCTGTTTGACCCTTTAGCGGTCCAAGTGGGTGTAGTAAGGTCAGTACTGCCACGTATTTGAAGAGAGTGATAGCGGGAAAGCCGGTCCCAGACTGAAAACAACAACAGATCGCAGGGTGGAGTTATCACCAGCCGCCCATTCAGGTCGCCCTTCCTGCCTGGGCCAGTTCACTCCACACTGGCCATTTCTGGGTGAGTTACCACACCTTCTGTAGAACAAAAGTAGTGCAAATTCGAACCAGAAACCCTCCCTGGGCTGGGAGCCAGTTCACATGAAGCTTCTCCCTGCCACACAGGAGGTGGTCACACCCGTTTATTTGGTCTATCCCCCCCCAACACACAGAATACTGCATCAGGATGCTTTCTGTCAATGGGGGTGATTTAGGGGGTCAGAGTGTATCAGATACACAGGCTACTGCTGAAAAAAATGCAACCTGATTGACTTTCTGCTCTCCTTTGTCCAACAGAACGCCAAGGAGGTTTTTAAGAAGTAAGATATTTTCCCTCTATTACCCTGTATTTATCACACACATGGGCCTGCATGCATTTTCTTAGTGGCATCTGCATGAAAGGCTATTCACTTTACTTTGCTTTCTTTACTAATGCCGTACTTCCAGTTATTTTGGCATCATGGTCTTACTACTGGATTCATTTAGTAAAGATGTGAAATGCATGTGAAAGACAATGAGTTTAAAAGAACTGAACACTGGAATTTACTCCAGAAGGGAGCATACCTCAAACCTTTGTACGAAATTCTCAAAAGTCAGTGAGTGTTCTGTAGTGGGCCATGTGGACAGCGCCCCCTGTGGTGACCTGTCATTATGAAGCCCATCATGTGTGATCCTCTCGACCTGGATGGAGACCTGACCGCAGTACTGTGCCCTGGGTAGGATCACGGATGCTGCCTTGGCCTCTGACATCGAGCAGACCGAACCCGGCTATGAGAGCATGGCTCATTTTGTCATTGACGCCGACCCCGTTGTCAGTGTTCTGCGAGCCATTAACTTTCAGACAGGTAGGTGGCTCGGCTGCCATCCTGACCCCGCCCTGATCTTGACCCGGAAGTGAACCCATCGGTCTTCAAAACACTGACTGTGTCTCTTTTAGCCTCTGTGGATGAGGAAGGGGAGGAAAGCTTGGAAGAACACACTGGCCGAGAGAAGGAGCCTAGGAGCCAGTAGAGGCCGATTCTGATCAGTCAGTATATTCTGGTCAGTATATTCCCATAATCCCTTTCACTTTACCTTTTCTAGTCCTCTACAGCCTGCTGTATTCAGCATTCCCTGTTGCTATTCCCTGTAGCTTCCTGTGATGTGATGCATGCCTTACACCTTGCTCTCTGCATTAGCATTGTCTTCCGGAGAGTCTCCCTTTGGCGTGATTGAGCTGTTTTCCTGGCCTTGCTGCGCTTGCCCCTCCAGGCCTCTGTAATGAGCTCCTCAGTCCTGAAGCTAATGGCTACCGCGGGGAGCGCTGGAGGAGACAGCTGCATCCGCTCCCGCACACTGACGCGGGCTGCGCCTCCCATCCGTCAGCCGCTTACCGGTGCTTAGGGAAGTCTGTCTGTTGGTTTTTTTTTCTTCTTCTTATGGACGCGCATCTCTCCGAAGCTCGATATACCAACGGAATTCAGCGGGAGCTCAGGATCCCCGATGGGAGCAAATATGATGATTAAGCTGCAGAAATTTCATTCTGACATTTTTGTTTTCCTGAGCATGTCCCCCATTTCTCTCTCTCTCCTCCCTCCCTCCCCCACTCACAGTCCAGGTGGAAGTGGAAACTTCCAATAAATGGACTCATTCGGAGAGCCTGTCCATCTTGCAGGGCCCTCTGCTGCACTTAACCTTCTCCGATTTTCAGGCAGCCATCTCCATCCAGCCGTGGATCCTTCTTCGAGGTGTTTCTCCATACCTCATGCCTTCCTGCTCATGTGGCCCCTCCCCCATATCCTACTGAGACCCAAAGATGCCATCTCACATCCCCTATTAAGGCAGACTGTACCCGCTCTCCTCTTCAGCCTTTGCCATTATCTGGATATTAATTCTGAAACAGCTTTTTGCAAATGGTACTTGTCAGAGCTCGGATGATGGTTACAGAAGAGCTACAACTTGCGTCATAGATACCATTTGTTAAAAAAAAAATAAATCCAGGATTTGGTTCTAGATCAACTTGGAACTAGTAATTTCCTTCAGTCAGTAGCATTACATTAGTAAAGAGAAAAAAATGTGAAGTGAACTGAGGAAGGGGAGGCTGTGTCATCGTGTATCATATACTGTATGGAATCCACTTAAACTGAAAGGCTCATATAATAACACCCCATATTTTTAAAAAACAGAGATGCAAGATGCAATTGTCATCTTTCCAGTATTCACTTTTAGAGTCAGAAAATGAAGGCAATTTTTATTCCGGGATGGAGACCCGTGTGTTTGAGTGTGAGAGAGGTCCTGAGCTCAGTCTCCTTTCCAAAAGTGAGGCGGCCAACCACAAACTGACATTCCAGGATGATATATGTTGAACTGGCAGAGCCCCATGTGCCTGTTTTGCCACCACTTGCTTGCCGCTGCCTCATTGCATCCTGGGAACTCATTTGTCACGACTTCCAAAGAAGCAGGATACGACAGTTGATGAGGGAGGGGTCTGTAGGGCAATGCCTCTAACTTCTCATTAGCTTATTACAGATTCTCAAACCGCTACCAAGCGATGTAGCCGTTGGGATATATCATCTCCTGAGTCACCACGGTCGCCCTGGGCGCTGACCTTGTCACACCGAGATCCGCTGACTGATGGGCAACACGAGGGAGCGCAGTAACGAAATACGGTTCCTTCGTTATTGATAGGAGGCCTCTATCAGAATGCCGAAAGCAGCACGGACAGACGTGAGCGTCGCCCAACTGCAGATGGAGATGGATCACCGCTGGGTGTGAGCATGACGGTTTGACGCACGGCGCTCTCGAATATGAGCTGCCCATCGATAACTCCTGTTTCAAACGGAATCGGGGGTGGGGTTGGTGTGACGGCTGTATGCGCAACATCTCCGCTTTGAGCCGGTGTGGCGGCCCGGGGAACGGAGGTCTCATTTCGCACGCGCCGATGAAGTCACACATTGCCGTTACTTTGCGTTTAGTCACAATCGCTGGGAATCCTTTCACTGCTGCGTTTTGCAGCAGTTATTGCTGTGTGAAAAGGGGGCGATTTACGTAACCAGCTCAAGAACAAACCATTCTTTTCCCTCTTCGCAAGTGGAGAGTCAAGGCCCCTATTTGCCGGCAAACACAAACCTGGTCATCACTATTTTTGTTTAACTTTATAAATAGATTCGGTCCAGTGGGAACTGGAGATGGCGTGAGTCTTTTCTTATTTCTGGGCTTAATTCATGTTTATTGTTCCCCCCAGGTGTTTTTTTTTTCCAGGGAAGCTTCAAAGGGGACTTTAAAGAAGGTTTGGCATGATCCCATACGCACATTGACGAATTGTTTGCTTTTTCTCTCTGCCCATGAGAATTGTACCACCAATTATATACCATATACCGAAGAGGACAAAAATGTGTTGAGGCACTACTGATTATTTGAAGCCCCCTCATCAGGTCCATCTTGCCCACTCACTCAAGACTGATTGTATTTCTTCTGGAAGGATGATCTTAACTATGGAGGTGTAGTGAGAAATGTACAATAACATGTAGACCAGAATGGAAAACAGAAAATCAGTTATGATTATTTTTATTCTGGCTTTCCGTTTAGTTCATCTTGATATTACATTCATGTAACTTTGAACGTCAGTATCTTGGAGAAACAGATTTCTTTTCTAAAGGGACAGTGAAGGTAGATCTAAGGTCGTCTCACAGACCATTGATAAGGCATGTAGGATTCATGTAGGTCATTAGTTATTACAGTGTGTGTCCCTCCTTAACCTGCAGGTGGTCAGGTGTAAAGGTACTTATTTGAAAAATCTGCTTTCATTTTCTTGAAAGGCTGCATGCAATTTAGGGCAAAGGCCTTCCGGGATGTCAGAACACTGCACAGAAGGGTCAGTCAGATGTACTTCTAGTGAAAAACACTTATCATTATCCTCAAATGACTGTTACGCTAACAAGGGATGACTTTGAGTTTGAGTCACGGGATAAAGACCTTTATATAATCTAGAAACATTTATTCAGTGATTGTTTGCCTACTCTGCAAGGTTTGACTTGAAATATGAATAGATTTGTAGACTTAAAAAATGAGCTGATTATTTTCCTAATATCCTCTTTGTACAGAACACTAATACTTAATGAATGTTGTTATGACTGTGCATTGTAATGAACTACTTACTCATTAATGGGACTCCATCAGTAAGATGTGTTAGTGGGTTGTATAGGCCACTGTGTGGACATCTACAAGCACTGTTGTATAATCTTTTACATCATATAAGCCAACGTGTCAGAGTTGAACATGCTGTCGGTTTTTTTGAACACCCCCCAGAAAGAAAACAAGCAGATGACATGAATATATCCTATATTTAGCAAGCATAATTCTTTCCTTTATTACAGTGCCCCAACTTAAAAGATTTTGACAGAATCAGCAGACATGTTAAGATTTTTTTATTACAAAATACAGCTGGAAAAAATCTTTCATTACTGCTACACCAACCGCTCATGTCACTATTTGAGCTGTGATTAAATACTACCGAAGATGAAATGTAGGAATCTGTGATGTAGGATCATTGATGTAGGAATTTGAGCTGCATGCTGTCTCTACCCCCCAGCTACCCCTAATATGGTATATTTATGTTATTGAAGGTTTTTTTTTTGGTGGCTGCATCACATTGAACCAGTAGAGTATGTAAACGTTTTACTCTGTGTCACCTGTTCAGTGTTATTTATAACATGGAATTATTCAAGTATTCAGCACTGATGCAAGGTCAGCGGTTATCGTGTTAAAATCTCAGGTATACCGGATTAAATAACACGTTGCTGAAATTGCATGAAACGTCCCAGTTAACACAACGCCTAACTAAAAAAAAAAAGTTTGTACTTTCATAAACGTTCCAGAATCACATACTTTGAGGAATTGAATAGCCTACTCGAATTATTTCCAGATTTTTGCGTTTATTATAAACATTCCAGCAGCGCAAAAAATTGAAAAAATCCGACCAGATATTTACCAATATAACCAAAAATAAACTTTATAAGTTAAAAGTATCACGACACTCCTGCTTCACGAACAGAGCCTGAGAACATCATAGTCTACTGAAAGAGTGAAGCTCATTCAATGCTCCTCGTTTGCACAATAGCTGTGTTGGAAACACATATTTCATAAGGTCACTAAGCAATTAAGGACCTGTACATTTTTATATATACAACAAAAAAAGTGATCTTTTTTTACATTGGCCAAAGGCATGAAAAAGTAGTCCCCTTGACAGTATCCCACAAACGGATCAGGCTAATGTGTGAGGGGAAATACTCTTTGAATCTTCATGACCAAGTCACTGCTCGTCTATTACTACAGTGAACACCCACACAAAAATCCGAACAATACAGGACGAAATGAATACCAGAGAAACAAAGAGTGAAGATTTTGAAAATGTTTCTATATAGCGCATGTGTTTTCATACCAATCTCACCGCAACAAACAGTACAGGTCCTCGCCTTGACCATAACGTGTTTAGTTTTACTGTTTTACGTACAGAAATATACACTGTGACTTCGAATGGCACGATGAACAGCAGTTTGAGTAAAAGAAAAGCAAAACTAACTGTGGAAGTGCCGGGGCATTCGTTTCGCTTTGAGAATGGTTTTAAATTACAACGAAGTGAAATATTATTTGCCGACTTCATCTAAATACTTGCGGTTTAGTTCCGCTTGTTCTTTCTGACTTTCAATCCTCGCCATTTCGATCATGTTTCGGAGCAGGTGGAAAGTGAGATCAATGGAGATGGGCGGGTCGTCATTCCTCTTGGACAAGTCCACGGGCTCCTCCATGCTGTTGCCGTCTTCCAGTGAGCGCTCTCCATCCACTAGCGACAAGTCGCGGGCCAGGTGACCGAAGCCCTTGCTGGACGGTGCCGTCATAACCTGGAGGCTTTCTGTAGGAAATCGTGAAAGACCCTTCGGGTTCCTTTGCAGATACCTAAGTATTTTTGCACCTATGAGGTAGGAGATGGCATTATCGCCGGCCTTTAACAAAACCTGGTCCAGTTGCGTCTTGTAACCGTGACCGTCAAAGATGCTCAAGTCCCTTGGTCGACCAGCACTGATGCGGATGTTGGTGGTCATGAATACCGTGGCCACCAGCAGGACCAGGGGAATAGGTTTCATGGTGGATAGACAGGTGCCCTGTTAGCGAAAAATACATTAATAAATAAAACTATTGAGAAAAAAATAAGAATCGTTTTCTAATTGACGGTCTTGGTACCCGGCGTGAGCAAATGAACAAAGCAGGAGATATATACGAGTATTATCTATACAGGCTTCCAAGGTAGGATATTTTGTGATTTTTTTTAACATATATGACACATAACACAGTGTGTGTGTGTCAGAAACGTAAGACATTTTTATTGGAGACATTCTGTAATCAAATTAAGCAAAATGGAGCGACACTTCTGAAATAACGTAAATGAAAGACTTCGAAAAGGTAAAACTAATGTAATTAAAACATTTAAAAATAGCGAAAACGTATTTAATGAGCATGCAAGTGAGGTTGTTATAGCATATACAATAGTCACATGTTTCCTTGTTCAGTTCTGGAACTAAGCTAAATATTATAAAGTTTTCAATACAGTCATTTATAAAAGTCGACCATTTTCAATAGCAGTAGTTAGATAAAGGCTTTTCTTTTAGTTTTAGCAGCTTTCAGGTGGTGGGTGTTTAGCAACAGAACAGAAGGACGGAAGAAAATCGCGGACTTACTTTAATCTTCCAAAGCGCTGTAAGTTTCTCGCAGGTGGGAAAAGTGCGACTCGAGTCCGCAAACGCAGCTTGACGGGATGCGGCTGGTGCGCCACTTGCTCCATGTTTATATACATCGGCGGCGGCTCCACTGACGTCAATGCAAGTTCATAAACTGCCTGTAAATCAGCTGCGTTTGAACTAAACGCCAATGTTTTGAACGACTCGGCGGCTGCTATTATAAAATCGAGCATAGAGAGAATTAAAGAACTGCTTTCTTTTTATTTTGTAATATTTTGAAATACCATATTGTCTTTCCGCGGCGTGTCTAAGGCTGGGCAATACAATATCTGATAAAATATCAATGAAATTTTTTAGTATAACAGATTTTCAGAAGCAAGTTACCGCAAAACACTTTTTATAGTGATTTTCCAGAGGCAATAAAAAGCAGTTCACCGAAAAGCCAATATAAACGGAAAATGATTCCCTGACCCCTCTTGCAAGGAGGGCGATGGAGTAATAGGCAACTGCCGAAAAATAATTTATCTATAAACGTGTAAATCGCAGAGCACATTTGTCAGCTACAAATGGCAGTCTGTTAAACACAGCTGAGAGTTACTGAGTTTCGGGGAAAAGGTGATCCGGGTGCTAGAGGCAGTACATTGGGAAGAAGGTTGTGTGCAGAAAACAGGAACAGACCAAGATGCTAAACTAGGTTAGTTTGCAGAAATACGGCAACCGATGTGTAGATGTTATCGTAGTGGTTTAGCATTTCTGATTAGAAGTTGTCTTGTTTCTACAGATTTCAGGACTGAATACGGAGTAACCAAGGGGAATAAGTTATATTACCGTGATTTTAACAAAGTTTTAAAACAACAATAAGATATTCATCACCAAACGATGGCAGGTGTCCTTGTTATCTCATACAACCATCTCGATAACTCGTATCACTTCCGTTATAAACATAACTAGCTAAAACCGCTTTCCAATAAGACTTAGATTAAAACGTGTGTTTACATCCATAACAACCAACGTGGGACATACGCTTCCGTAAACATGGGCTAGAAACATTTACACCGCTTTATTAAAACAACCCGTTAAAGCCTTAAATTAAGTAAGGCATTTTTCTGGAAAGTGTTTAACATTTTAGAAGTACTTTATGTTGAATGATTTTGAATAAATGTAAAACGGGACAACTGGCTGCACAACGGTATGCGAGATCTGTCCTTGGTCCTGAATCCGCAGTTTCGGTATTTATCAATGGATGAATTCATCGGATCGTCCCATGCGGTGGCGCCATCTACATAAATCAGGCCTAAAAAAATAAAGTTTTCACCAACAGTAGTAGGCGCATTATGCAATATAACATTTTCATCCTAAACCACCAAATGTATTCAGCTGAATCAATGTGAATTTTTGCACTGGTCCCGATGTTCCCCAGTAGCTTCCGGAAGATTTTCTTTTATTTCTCAGTCGATATACCTCCGAATCCAGTTAGCATCATAAAAGCATTAATCATACTCATATTAAAATATAACTCAAGCCCATGTAAATGCTGGATCCACCATAAATGTAGATATATTAGCAAACAATCATCTAAACATAACTCTAACACATTAAGTTTAATTAATCAGGCCTTTAAGGTTGTACTATATAGAGATTCTGAAAGCAGACTAATTGAATTACTTAAAATAAGATCATTAAACAAGCATGCAGTTCGAGCCAAATCCTGAATAGCGCATGACGTCATCCTTCACCACGGGCGCTTCCCGGGTAGGTTTTTAATGTATAAAGAAACGGGGGAATTAATTCAAAACGGGGAGATTTATACAGTTCAGTTTCATTTGAAAATGTTATAGAGGACCACTTATTCGCACATACCCATGCATTTTATACACACACGGCCATTATTTTTATAAATGACATCAATTTAAATCCACGACTGCTGTAATAACATTGTATTTGGTTTACTTTGGTTAACATATACCATTATAATGTAAACTACATTTTTATTTATTTTCACGCACAGTACTGTATCATTGAGCAATTAATTGTGCCTGGTATTAGTCCACAGGAATGTCCTAGTATGCACAGAAAGCACTTCATCATCCTCTGCTTCTTCAGGTAAAATGAGTTTCAACACCTCTTACAGACTACTGCCCAATTCTCCCTAAACCTCTCTATCTAGCGATTTCTCCAAGCTGGACATTTAACATTTCTATTCAGTTCACACCCTCTTAATTTAAGTTTTTGGGATGTTTGTCAAGTCACTAAAATCAGCACAGACCGTGGCTGTTTAGGACCGGGACTGAGATATGATACGTGATTTAGGTAATCATAATTCAGAGCTTTAGTCATCTCCATGTCAAATGGCAGGGACGCATAACTAAAATCCAAGTGGATGTGCTGGTTTTTGCTTCATTATTTGCTTCAAACAAGCTATATCAAAGTCAGTATTTGGCTAGTAAACTCTCGGACATCACATGACAGGTATAAATCAGCAGCTTACTTAAATGTACTGTGAAAACTCCAGGGCTCAGTCCACAGGGAGCTGGCACCGCCTACCTCATCAGTATCGAAACACAGCACCTCCCACTCTCAGGTGACCAATGACATGCTGCTGCCAAGATAATGCAGTCACATGCATCATATATGAGCCGCTGTCATTGGACAGTTTAATTCAAAGGGGCCTCTTTCCGACGTGTGGTTTACCTGCACACTCATAGCACCCAGACCAGTACTATACCTAAATGAAGAATGTGAAATACTTTAATTGACCATGAAAATCTAAAATACAGCTTCTGGTAGAGTCGTCTTCTCATTGCATTGGATGAGAAACTGTCAGTTAGCAACAAAATGATGCAGTCCCCCCCCAAATAGTGTAGATGGTTCAGTTTTCTCCAGCCAGTGCAAAACTAGACAGTCCTTGACCTTTGACCCCGACCATCACATCTTATTGGCTTTCCAGGACAGGTAGGAATTCCATGCAATGGCAACGATCTGCACCACAGCAAGCCTGCAGGGCAAAGTTCCATAGGGGGATTAGACACAGCTAGACCTGCCTCTTTTTAGATGAAGCTCAACTTTCATGTTCAGGTGCTATAATTGGACTCTGGAACAGAAGAACCTATAGGTGCAGTTTCAGTAAATGCTCTGCAGGACCGAATGGGTTAAACCATACTGCTCTACGAAACCAAAACACCGTGTCTACACTGACACACGTGCAGTTGGTAGGTACATGATAGTGTTTTCTTCAAAACCAAGCATAGCCGAACTAAGATATTTTGTCATGAGAGACTAAGAGAGTCTAAGAGAATAGATTTCAGGTATAACTCAGTTTTGATAAAATACGTAATTACAGTGTTTCGCCTCTGTACAGCAGCGTAAGCTGCATTCAGGTGTCGCTGAGGTCTTGACTTGGGTGTCATTTATACAGTAAGCATTTCATGTTTCCTAATGTAATTTAGGGTTAATACTTATGTGAAAGTTCTCCCAATGGGATAATCTTCCATGTACCTTCCACTGCTGTTTGCCATACAATTGTCCAGTGGACTGTGGAAAGCCAAAGATAATATTTGAGATAATTAATAATGTATCTGAACACACAAAATCAAAGCTAAACATAGGAAAGCTGTATTTGAGGTGTGTATATGTGATTGGAGCTCTGACTTTGGCCAGCAAGTAATACTTCATTTTGGTGGGACTGGTAGGAGTCACTGAGGACCAGCTGACACTCACCTGTGGTTCAACGGGACAAAGTAAAAATTGGCCATCTGGACGGCGGGCCACAGCTGGAAAAGAGAGGGATGCTTTAAGAGAAGTCATTCCCAAAAGCATCATACACTCAGAGCCTGCAGTGTACGAAAACTGGTGGGACTTTTGTCCCTCTCCATTTCAGCCTCTTCTTACGACGGAAGGACTTACGGTATAATTGGAGATCAAGGCGTCTGTATAATCCTGGAGGAGATGGAGAGAGGTTGTTAAAACACAAGCTGAGCAGAAAGCCACAGCGGGCGGATCAATGCCCACACCACGAACACCTATATGGCAGCGTGTTAAGCAGCTATTTATAGCGTTATTTAGTGTGCTGGTCACGCATTGTCCCGCATATTGACGTCACATTGGTAGGGCCACATCTGCAAAGTATTATCTGCTGGAGAGTTCATCTGGGGATGGAGAGAAGCTGTTTCCCCCAAGCCCTGGGGGGGAGGTGGGAAGGATGGTGGAGCTCAGCATTTTTCTGGTCCTCCCAGTCAAGCTCCAGATGGGGAACGAGCCGTCAAGCTGAGCTGTTATAAAAACCATAATGGCAACCTGGGTTCATTACCACTAATCCTGTTTATCCTAAAGGCTCTGGTGTGCTTGACCTCCAGATACAATAAACTCTGAACGGCTCCTTGGACTGAATCCTGCTTTAGAAGAGCGGAGAAGTTTGCAGAGTTCCACCGTTTGAGTCCCTCCCCCAGCACGAGGGGATTTCATATTCCATAGCACTGTAGACTTTCACCTGTAACTGATCTGCCCTCTGCTGGCCAGAATACTGAACCCATGAAACTACAGCATTAGTGGGGATAGAACCAAGCAGCGTAAAGGTTCACAATACAGTTTACAAAAAATACCATCAAATGGCCCCGCCTCCCTCTTCACCAACACAACGGTCACATGTACAACATACATGTTAGGCTTCTGGATGTACAACGCCCAAGGACCTAGTAAAAACCTTCTGGTTCAAATCTGGTTCTCGCGCCACCTCAAACGTGCAGCCACCCATAAAAATCACGTACACTCACTGGGATGACTGGTAAAATTTGAAGGCTCAGTGCCCAGCATGGCAACGCTCACGCTTTCGTAAAGGTCCAGTTGGCCCCCGGAGACTGCCTGCCTTGTCTTTTTACAGCACGGGCCTGAGCGAATGGCTGCATCTGTCATTCGCTTCCTGTCTCTCCTGACGTTAAAACGATTGACCTTTTCGTCTCGTTTTTGAACCCAACCGCATCCTGACATAAATAATCGACGGGTGGCTCATTGAGCGTCCGTTCCACGTGCGTGACCCGCGTTTGCGGTCCCGCTCCTTTGAGACATGAGTCACCACTAATTATAGTTGGGCAGCACCGGGCCCATGTAGGGCTGCTTCTGACCGCGACCGGGCCAGTCCATTTTGCTGTGAGCATGTCCACCTTCTGTGGCAGGCAGCTTTGAATGTGGTGCCGGGGGCCACGGCGGGTGATTCTTTCCACGTCAATTGCATAGGATTTTTACGTTTCACCCACAGCCATAATTACAAATAAAGCATTTCTAAAAATTATTGACTGCACAACAATTTATAGCCCCAGAACAATTATGTAATCAGAATGCTGATTCATTGCAATTACATCAAATATGTTTACTATTTTTTTTAACAGCAAATGTATTTCGCTTAATATTTTTTGCCTTTAAATACACCCAATAATTGTCCTCTTTTATTTCTCTGAAAACCTAGCGAGCAGGTAGGCCATCTGGATGCAGGGTCAGAAGAGGATCGACAGACCTGCAGAAGGCTGATACTCAAACCAGAGGCTTTTGTTCTCAGATGTAGCCCAATCATGCTTAAAAGCATAACATACGTGAGGCGTCAGGACCGGGGAGGAATGGCAAGCCGGTTAAAGGTCTAGGTGGACGGTGAAGCACGTCCGGCATGCTCTCGATCTGTCACGCGGTGAGATGACGACGCTGAGCGATGTCCGATAACGAACGGCCCTCTTGATGATCCGTGCCGAAGGGTCTCGCTTAGCCGCATCATTCAGCTTCTCATTAGCCGTCACCCAACCTGAGGTACTCGCCTTCCAGTTTGGCGTCCGGCTGATTCACGTGTAAGGTCATTATAGTGGACTAGCATCCTATCTGGGGTGTACCCCAGCCTGGTGTCCTACACTGCCTGGGATAGGCTCCAGCCCCCCCCACCCCCATGATCCTGACTGGGAAAAGCAGTTAGAATTTGGAGGACAGAAGGATGGACAGATAGGACTGGACAGGACAGGACAGGACAAGACATTTAAAAGTTGCATAATAGAAGGTGTAGCTACAACCAGGGTCATAGGGACCAGGGTGGATGGGGGGGGGAAAGGCATAGGCCCCCGTGTTTAGTGTGGCTTGGGTTGTGGGGGGGGGGGGGGGGCGGGGGCGGGGGGGGGGGGGGGGGGGGGGGGGGGGGGGGTGGGGGGGGCGGGGGCGGGG
>JAODLD010000045.1:6967117-6977844 GCA_026781065.1 Mormyrops boulengeri | reverse complement strand
ATCTTTGGCGGTCCCCCCTTTAACAGGGTAATTTTTTTTTTTTAGGGTTCGCGTTTTTTTGTTGCCGGCATTGTACTCCCCCCCCCCCCCCCCAATGAGCTGTAAGCGAGGCAAGGCATGATGGGAACGTGCACACAGAGGGGCCAGGAGTGCCTCTGGCTCACGGCCAGCACGGACGCAGCCACGCCTCTCCATCGCACCCTGACCGTGAGGCAGAGCCCAAGGGCCAGAAGGCCGTGCTCACTCGCTACGGCGTTTTTAATTTGCAGTTTTCAATTATAGTTCTAGTTTTCGGTGAGTTTTCTCCACCCCTAACAGCTTCCGAGGCACGCCGGCCGGACGGGGGCGTCCGCAAAACGCCCCATGCCATCGGTCCTCTTCCTTTAGCTAACGTCACCGTGAGCCTTTGCGGGACGCACGCCGACTGTGCAGTAAGAGGAGGGAATGCTGAAACAAGAAAATGACTGAGGGGTCAAAAAGATGAAAACATGCCTGGCGTGTTTCGTGTCGTACTTTAACCCTTTAACCACGCCATAAACAGCACTCTGATAAATGAGTCTGATTTGCAAGCAAAATAATTCTTCATTATATGGATGGAGAAAAGACAGCTGATCAGACCTGAGATCAGCCACAGATCCTACTGGCCTAAAAAGGACCCTTAAGTTCGAAACAAAGTTGGGGGGGGTTTGCTATGTATGATGTGAGCAATTCTGTGAGAACTGTCAGGAACACAGGCCATCCAGGCAGCGCCAACCAAACACGGACTGATGACTCGCCACTTGGGTGACCCTCTGCTGTAGTTTTGAGTCATCCCTCCATCTTTGGTGTACAAGGAGCCGTCCTGATGGCCGTTCCCTGGCCCCCCCGCCGCGTGGAAACAAAGGCTGCGGATCACCGCTGAGCACTGTGACCTTGGTTACGCAAACATGCCCCCCGTTCAGCATTGAGGAGCAGGAGCAGAGGCGGGGAGGGAGTCCGGTACCCTGCGGCCCATCCCGGAATAGGCATTCTGGTTAGAGGCGCGGAGTCACTCTCAAACAGAGCAGAGCACACCGTCATTTGCTTAGGGCTGAATTGCCTTGACGACGCTTCTTGTCCATCCGAGGGCCGTATGACAAAGGGCATGGATGTTTCCATCAAAAGGAACAAATTATTCCTTGCGCGAGAGACAGATGCTGAAACACAGAGCAAATCCAGATGAGGGAAACGCAGCCAGGGGCTCAGAATAAAACGTGAATTTAAAAGCGGCAGCTTGTGTCACTCCATACATCTGCTGCCAGCGAGCAACACGCACCTCGTCCACAGAATCCACCCCCCCCCCACACACGCTGACTGATCGCTGATCTATCCGTCCTGTTCACTACCAACACTTGAAAATGAGCCAGACACAGATTCTCTGTAATGAACATGTTTTTTTGGTTTTACATAGAGCAGGTTACATTTACGTCCAGTCACTTATCTGATCGCTTTGATGAAATTGTAATAGTCTACAGTCATTTACCCAGCTACATCTCTCTATCTGGCATAGGGCACTGAGAGTGACACGTGTCCAGGGACGGCAACAGTTACAAGCCCTTAATCGCTACGCTATTCAGAATGTAAAAATCAATTAGGTAATTTGTCCTAGTGCTGAAAGATCCAAAATAGCAGCAAATCAGTGTCACCAATTACTGGGGTTCGATTAAAAAATATATATATATTAAAGCGCACAAATCAGTAACCAGTCACTTTTGAGTATTCACTTATCCATTTCACAGTTGTGCTGCAAGTGATACGGTTAATTACATCGATACGCTGCAGTTTAGTTCATAATGTTACACAGATTTATTTTCAAGATGTTTGAATGTCAAGATGCAACACATGGCTCCTGTAGCCAGCATAACAACAAACCAAGCAGGACTTCAGCAGGTAAAGACACAATGTGCCTAGGTGCCACGCTGCCATCTAGTGGTGTGGAAAATGCATCGTCAGCGCAGAAGACATTAAGTCTCTTAAGCTCTGACTCAAAACAACCCTCTCGGAAGTATTAGCACGCACTGATTAGTGTGGACGAGTTTGGATTCACCTTTCAGGCTTCTGACCTCCTACTGTGACACACTGAAGTGAGACAGCAGACCCTTGTTCTGACCTCGGAAGTCAATATATTTAGCAGTCAAACATTTCAAGTCGGGGGAAACAGCTAATATTATATGTGGTACAAGACTTAATCCTTGATCAATTTTTTTGAAGGCTATAGTCATTGTGCTTCAGAAAATAGTCAAAATCAACTGCCTGGTTGACCATTTAAGTCAGAAAAAAACAAATCATGTCTGGGTTGGTCTTAGAGCAAGGGTAGGCAATCTTATCAGCAAAGGACCGGTGTGTAACCCAGGTGTGAGGACTCTCCAGCCAATCAGTCCTCTAATTAGTAATCTAATTACGGAGTTGGCTACCTGCGTCTTTGAGCTATCACTGAGCCTGCCCCCAGAAATAGAGATATTGCTGACGATTTTATCCAGGACACACGGGGTTGTATGAATTCATGCGGTACCTAAGGCCTTGTCCACACGTACACGAATATTCGGTATTTTTTCGCCTTTCGTCCATATACAAACAGTGTTTTACGTTACTGAAAACTGAGCTTTTGTAAAACCCTGTTTGGGTGAAGATTTTCAGAAACTCTGTTTTCAGTGCGGACAAAAATCCAGGTATTTGGCTTGTAACGTCAGTTTACGTTAGCTGTTTTTAGTCTAGCAGAACCGGTAAGAATGCTTCTGATTGAACACGGCTGTGTAGTTAAGTTATATCGCCACCTGTCGGTGTGGCATGCTCTTGACAGCGCGTTTTAGCATTTTCGTGTGGACGGAGATATTGTTTAATAACGGAGGAGGGAAAACGCCGTTTTTAAAAATACCTGTGTACGTGTGGACAAGGCCTAAGATTAGTGTGGGTTGTGCTCACCGGCAGTGACTATCTGCACAGTCCATGGATTCCTTGACATCAGTGCCTGATAGGATCTCCACAGGCCTGCCATGCTGTACCCTGGAAAGCAAAAACACGAACTGGATAGAGGCAGGTGAACCGACAAAATCGAGAAAAAAAAATCTTGCCACCGTAAAGTGTGCAAAAATATTAAGGCATGGTTTGAAAATAAACTCTGATTTAAGCCTTTTAATTATCATTACTTCCAATGAAATGTGACGACAAACACATACTTTCTACCTGAATTATTTGTCAAAATAAAAAAGAAGAGTAATTGAGAATTAACACTTTCGTGGTTCGTCCATTTTCTCTTGGCCTATTTATGAGGATCGTGTAGGTTTTTACTTCAGTGCCTTCGAAAAACGGCGAGGAAAAATAAATCACAAAATAAATATAAAATCCGCATCCGAAAGAATATTTAACCGATTAATTACTGCAACTTTCCGCAGCTGGAAAGTCGCACGCCAAATCACAGGTTAAGGACAAAAAATGTGCTAGCTATATATATATATATATATATAATTTTTTTTTATATATATATATAAAGTCCACCTTTGATACTTCATAACCTAAAACAAGACAACCTGTCATGGGAAATAAGTGGTAACTTCCTTTCTTTATAAACGGAGGATGAACACCAAGCAAACAATGTTATGCAAAGGCTTGACAAGGCCGGTTTATTGCTGGTATTGGTCAGCATATTCTTGTTTTTCTAACGTTGTTTTAATGTTTTTAACATGGGGAAAGCGGAAGCTCAAACACACTCGGCTGAGCAGCTCTTTAATCCCGGGTCATTACGGGCACACGTGTTTGTCCCGCGGTCCTGAACCTCAGCTGACCGGCATAATTGATAATAATAATAATTGATACTTTTTATTAATCCACGTAGGGAGATTGTCTTTTACGCCTCCCTGCATGTAAGCAGGGGAAATGTAACTTAATGACACTTACAGTTTGCATAGAACTCAAATTAAAATCAAACAATTGCAAAAACGAACGCGGCGTCAAGGAAAAAAATATCCTGACATTTGGAATTAAAATGTAACACATAGCCTATACTAGAAATGGTTATATAATCACACACGATATGGTCTGTTGGAAAAAAACAGCTCAACTTTTAGACATCTAAATTTGAATTCCATGTTGTACTAATGTGCCTCCTAGCTAGTCACTAGTTCAAACCATATTCGGCCATTTGACCATCATCTATAAAGAGGCATTAAGTATGCACGCTTGGGTTCAACACCCCCGAGCGGGCATAACATTGAATATTAATATGAAACCCCAACGTGCCTGAGCGCTGCGAGCGACGATCCTCATGGAGGTCGGTGACGTCACTTCCACAGCAGATGGAAGCTTCCGAACGGCTTATAGCGCCCTCTGGCGGCCAGAGCGGTCGCTGCGGGGACTTAAATGCTCGAGGCGTGTGCTTCAGATTGAATCCGCATTTTTTTGGTTTTTGATTTAGATTTTTTGAGGACCAATAATCAATTTTGACTTTTAAACATTTACTGTTGGAGATCGAGTTTGCAATAAAAATACCGACAGAAGTAATATCATTTGTGATTCAGGCAAATCTGATAACTTTGAAGGCTGACCGGCAAACCGTTATGTATGTGTGTGTGTGTATATGTGTGTGTATGTATATATATATATATGTATATATATATAAAAAATATATTCACTAAGTGACAAAAAAAAAGTTAAGCACCCAGAAGTAATGGTCCGATTTGTATGTAATTTGGTACAAGGGCAGACCAGCCATGGGTATTTAAATGATTCAGTTTGCAAGGAGCTGGCACGTCTAGTCACCAGACACAGAGGACGCCTCGTAGACGCATTAGACAGCATTACCAGCACTTAACAGAGTTTGGTATGGGTCGCATTGTGAGTTTGCATGAAGCTGGGTGGTCATATCGTGCATTTATCCGGAATGTGGGGCATGCAGATGACGCAGTCGCCCAACGTTGGAACCAATGGGCACTTGAGGGCACCCACACACGTCGTGAAGATTCCGGTCCCCCAGGACAGACCAAACAAGGAAGGATCGTCGCATTGTGCGCCAAGCATTACAGAAGGCTGCGTTTGGAGTGGGGCTTTAACCGGGAGGCATGGACTGATGATGAATGGCGTCGTATGCATGTTCAGTGATGAATCTTGGTTCTGCATTACCACGGATGACCGTCATGTGCGCGTATGGCGGTGCCGAGGGGAGAGGACCAATCCTGCCAATGTCGTGGAGAGACTCACCGGCGTTACTCCTGACATCATAGTGTTGGGGGGCCATAGGGTATGACTTCAGGTCCTCTCTGATAGTGATTCGGAGGATTATGACGGCACAGCGCTACGTCAGTGACATCCTGCGTCCACATGTCTTACCCCTCCTGAGATAGCACCCTGCTACAGTCTTTCAACCAGACAACCCCCGTCCACACATGGCACGTGTGTCTACGCACTACCTGCGTGATGTTGAGGTCCTCCTGTGGACAGCCAGGTCCCCCGATCTTTCCCTATCGAACATCTGCAGGATCTGGAGGGCCAGTTACAACAGGAAGCTAAAAAATCAAAAGCACCCGCATGCCAAAATACACGTTCTTTGACCATTTCTCGTAACGCTGTTGGCAAACCTATAGTCCGTGTATGACTGCGGTAATTTACTTCCAGCACACATTCAAACCAGATTGAATAATGGCTAATTACGGTATTCGATCACAGTGGATCATAAAACACATACAATAATGTTAATAAATCCGTGTAACAGGCTGTGCTTTCAGACAGGTAGAAATAATGTTTCTCTCAGGCTCGTTAAGTCACCTACGAGCGTCGTCTTCAGCCATTTAGTAATTTATTTTTACAAACTTGACTATATGTAAAGTTCTAACAAAATACGTAGAGAACCCAAAGTCTCAGATTAAATCAAGGACGCCAAAGATGTGTTTGTATGACCTTTATTTTATTCATGTAGACGAAAATTGATCAAACTATCACTAATAAAAATCGCTTTAGGCAGAGAGGAAACAAACCTTCTTATAACGGTAATGCGATGTTTCAGTATTCAAGTTCAGTTGCAGCTTAATTTTTGGTCAAAGCAGCTGTTAATCTATTCTAAAATGAAGGAGGCATAAAAAACTTGACATCTTTAGCTTTAAAAATGTCATTTTGTCACATTCACAGCCTGGGGGGCTGAAAACCCTTTAACACTACTCCACAAATATTAACGCAGAGTCTAAACGATTCATGGCAGTGATTTACATAACGGGAGTAACTGTCCACAAAAAGAGGGTTTGTACCGTATTTTTAAGTGGTTAAAAAACTAGTATGCTCACAACACCTAGTATTTCAAATTAAAGGTAGGATGTGTAGCAGGACCATCTGTGGTACCACCAGCACTCTGGTTTACCATGGTGACCGTCCCATTCATGAACAAATCCGTGACAACCAATCTGAACACCTCAAACTGGGCTGAACAAGCTGCTTGCTTTTCATAGGGACCAAGTTATAATGGAGAGGTTTCTCCTCTGAAAGAGACTGTTAAGGCCCTGACTTGATTAAAACACAATATCACACTTACACAGAAACATACACCGACCAGCATTCCAAAGATAGACTGTGTGCTGGATTATGTCTGACCTTTGGACATAATGCAAAAAAAAAAAAAAGAAAAGAAAAATGTTCAGCTCGTGTTTAGTCTCTCTGCTGGGGCTCGTTAACGCCAAACAGGCACCAAACGTCGGCACGCCTTCTGGGTCAGATGCTATAAAGCACAGGCTGATACGAAGCCAGCTGCCGCTCGATCCAGGAGCTGAATGCACGGTCGTCTTGGCTCTGAGTCAAGACCCGCTGCACCTCACTATTGCTACGCTTTCTTACCAACCTGGGATTCAAGTTTCAGGCTATAAAGAGACGATTCTCTTCAAAGACGGTATACACCAAGACATGGCAACACCCAGAATACAGTCAGAGCACAGACATCCCTGACCATTAAATGAACAGGGTAAATAACTTAAGTAGAAGTGTCATTCAAGTATGTTAACCCAGAAAATTGGGTGCAAGGTGGAAGTCCATACACCTAAACACTGGCTTCAGCTGGAACACAAAGAGAATAGAACCCTAAACCACAGGGCACCTGGTTCTCAATACCATTTTCACTGCACATCCAGTTATCTACCCCCCCCCCCCCAAACCACAGCAGTCCCTTCCACAAAAGGATTATCCAAGATGCCCTTACTGTAAACCATAGGAATAATTCTGAAATAAAACTAGGTTTGAATGGGCAAAGTCTTCAGCTGGGAAGAGACATTTTTAAATGGCTAATTTATTTTACAGTACATGACATCAAGGCTTCCACTGACACCCGCTCCTCACATCAAAGATCCTTGTATCATGGCATCGATTTTTTACCAAGTTGTCCCAGGTATTTACACAGCGCCTCCTGCAGGACAGTCTCGACACAGCTCCTGCAAAATCACAGCTGGACTTCGTTTTCCAAGCCTAACCTGAAACCTCATAAAACCATTGCAACGTCTCTCCTATATGCTTGCTAGCAAAGTGTATATAATAAATTACAGTGGAGTAGCAGTGAAAAAAATGTTTACGTCCGAGAAGCAGACTGTCGCCCACCCCCAGCAGATCCCTATGCACTGAGCCGCTGGGGATCATGCTGAACTGAAAATGAGGGATGGGGTTAAAGATAAACCCAAAAGACTAAAGTCAGTTAGTCATGCAGAGTTCAGTTCTACAGACACCTACGGTCGAGTGAGAAGCTAAACCCCTCTTAGGAGGGGGGGGGGGTTGTACCAAGCTGCCCAGACTGTGGAGGGGGGACTGGCAGGGTGGCCGGGGGGGCAGATGCATCGAGGGGCCAGTTGCACCCTCAGTGGTCCATGCCCTCGTCAGTCTCATACCAGTCAGAGGGAGCATCCGTCCCGAAGTAACGATCTCCGAAGTTTCCTACAGAAAACAAGCAGCACACAAGTTTGATATATATTGTGGTGCTGTGCAAAAGTCTTAGGCAGTCAAAGAAAATGATGTTAAAATGATTGTCATGTTGGTGCAAAACTATGATGCGTTACAGTGTGTCAGCTTAGTCATTCCTAAACGTCTCCTGAAGTCACCCCAGGATTCACAGCAACCATCAGACACACCCATGAATTTCTTGACCTGACACCAGCACACCTCCTGGCCAATCAATACCTGATTGACTGACTAATTTAAACAACGAATTAAGCAGGATGTGAAATGTAACAAAAGCATGGCTGGGGTGCCCCTGAGGAGAGATTTGAGAACAGAAGCGGTGTTCATCTAGCCGTCCAACAAGATATCAGTAACTTTTTGGAGATTAAAAAAAAAATCCTATTTGTTTTTGTTGTCACTCTTAATACCTTAATGTTAAATTGCATTTTTCGTTCTGAACAAATGTATGCTTACTACCCAGATAAACAGTTCCAAGAATTGGCTGCCCAAGACTTGTGCACAGTACTGTGCCTTTAATTTGTTTGATTTGGCTACAGGTAACGCTAATATCTGCAGGGGAAGCTGTTGCTCCCAGATGCGCCGTTCACTCTCACCAATCCCTGGGATGATGTGGAACTCGTCGTTGACCTTCTTGTCCACAGCGGTGGTGATGATGCGCACCTTTGGGAAGGCGTAGGCCACGGAGTGGACACCCATCTCCGCCATCAGCAGCGACAGCAGGAAGATCTTGTCCTCCTGTACGTCATGGTCCTGCAGAGGAGGAGGGAAGGAACGTGCGTCACCGGACAGGTGGTGTTTCCTGGACTAGCTGTGCTACTGGGCGACAACACTAGATGTATTCCGGCTACTGAGCTTCGCAGAACTGGCTGGAAGACACCAGTAGTTACTTCTGGATAACAATAAGGCAGAGGATTAGCGTCACCCAGATCAGCAGAGCCCATCCAGCAGTGAGGCCTGGGCATCGCCTGACAGAACTTCATTTCCTTTCTTGTTTCAGTAAAAGGTATGTTCGATTTCTATCAAGAAGCATGAATCATCCAGCCTGTCTCTTCAGTTATTTCACTGGGGTTGCAGTAATGCCCCCCCTCCCATAATGTCCCAGTACTGACAGGATACACAAGGCTTTGATTACGCTGTCAGTCACTGGAAGGTTCATCCTAATAAGAACTGAAAGTAACTAATGGAAAGATGGCAGAGCCTGTCAGCGTTCCCCTCACCCCCCACCCCCACGATTACATTTGGTACGTACCAACAGGACCCTGACAGCCATGAGGGCCGCAGCCCCCGTGGACACTGTGCTGTCCATCAGGATCACGTAGTCCTCGCTGATGTCTTTAGGGAGACGCAGGTAGTGAAGCTGGAACATAAACAGCAGCATTAACAAGAGGAGCACAGCAGGGGGTGCAGCGGTAAAGGATCCACACTCGCCATCACCAAGCGGTCTGAAAGGTGACCCCCCATAAGCAAACGAGCATAACTTAGATAACCTGTCAGATATGTATCCCAAAGGGACCCAAAAATGGTACCATTCCAGTTTATTATCTTATACATTTAATTTAAGTAATTAAAAAAAGAACAATGAAGACAATATTTCACAGCTTACTCAACCACTTAAGGAAATTATTTTAGGTACAGCAAGTATACCCCTGCCTTACTCATTTGTACAACAGAATTTTTGGCTAATTAATTAATTCAGGTGCAGAGCTCCGTTCTCCAACCTCCCTGAGAGGGCGGGCACCTGCTTCCTGCCAAACAGCCTCACATAACATTCCCAACGCTCCAATCCGAGGACGACACGTCGCTGTGCAAAGTGGGCGCTGAGAAACCCCGGAAAGATGAGTTTATCTGTGCTCTGTATGGGTGATCTATGCCTGGGGGTATGGTAGGCTGCATAGGTGATGTCACAGGTCACACGGTACCTCGGGCTCGCCCGTGTCGTGGTTGGTCTGAATGAGGATCTTCCCCAGCCGGATGTCTTTGCAAACAGCGGTCAGGGCTTGCTCCATGGTCTCGCCCGCCCTGAGGATGGACACGCCTGCGATCTGCAGACAAGCACATATTGTTATCAGGCCAATCTGCGGCCACGAATCCTCCCCTTAACCTCCCCCTTTAAGCATCTATAGGGGGAACCTACCCTTTTGCCACCGAGTCTCTTCCCCTCATAAATGCTTCCTTGGGGAGTCTCCACGGACACTGTCTGGAGGAGGAGAACAGAGAAAGGGCGAGTTACACAGCCGCGTTTACTTCCTGGGCACAAAAAAAGAAAAACGTCAGGCCACTGCTAAAGTCACATGCAGAAAAAGGAGGAGTTTCACTGGCAAGATGGTGTTGTCTTCATCCGTTACCCGGCTGGCACCGGACTGGAGGAGACTAACACAGAGACATCATTCCAGCTTTATTACAGACTCACCTCCAGTGGCAGGAAGGACAGGGCGTGTTCGATCAGGAGCCGCATTAATCTCTTGGAGTAGAAAATAAACTCGTCCCGATTCGTGTCCTTATTCCTGAGAAAACCAGAAGGGGACGCTAAAAATGTCACGCACCAGGGGATCCGACGAGCTGTAGGGTCCGTATGGCCCAAGTGGAATTAAAATGCAAGACCGGTGGGGCGTGGTACCTGATGATGGTGTGCATTCCTCGCACCTGCGGCGTGCTCTCCATCACGCTGAGAGTGGCAGGCAAAGGCTGCCCTTGGTGGGCGGAAGCCAGGGCGGATCTGGGGGGGTGGGGTGGGGTGGGGGGTTAGGGGATGGCGGAGAGGGCGAGTCAGAGCAAGACCTCTTCAAGTTAAA
>JAODLD010000045.1:6922698-6948210 GCA_026781065.1 Mormyrops boulengeri | reverse complement strand
TAAATGGCCAACACCCTTGGCTGACAAATTTTTTTATTGGGTGCCCCCCCCAATTGCCAAATTTTATCGTGGGTATGTATGTGTAGTGGGCCTATCTGGGCAAAAGTTCAAGACTGATTTCGAATCCCAATATACCTAAACACCTTCTTCCCTAGAGCTCTGAAATTATTGAACCAAGTCTCACATCGCCGAACCATCTGTCCTGAATATTGTCTATCCTGTCTGCACTTGTGTTGTACTGGACATTGTTACCCTGTTTGTGGTTTGTGTCATATTTATTATAACATATTGTGCAATACTGTTTATTAGTAAGCTAATTCTCATAATGTAATGCTGTAGTTTCTGAGGGTCTAGCCGGGATGTATCCCTCACCATTACAGGTGGCTACCTGGCCCACAGTTTGGCCATAATGACGGACGCAGCTCACCTTCTCACCGATTTTGGCAGCATGATGGTCAGCCTCTTCTCCTTGTGGATCTCCTCCAGGCCTCCCACCAAGGTCATGAATTTCGGGTGGCACCGGTCAGGTGAGCCACACAGGCCAGCCTAGTCCAAACCACGCACTCCCCAGTCCTGTTAAAAAGCTGATTTTGTGCCCCAAGCATGGCCCAGTTCCCAAGCCCCAGTCTTACTGTCGTGCTGCTAAGTGGGCTAATTAATCTTAATTACTTTCGTAGTCAATAACCTGCCACACACACTGCAAAGGCGTAAATGTATAACTTCTTTTCGTGTAGCATATGATCAGCAGCTTAGATATAATTAACCTCTGTACAGTAAACATCCTTTATGGCTCATTCTGTGCACGGAGGCAATATTTATTCAGGCTGATCATTCATAGGGGGTTTTCACTACTGTGAAAACAGGAGATAACCTGCTACTGACATCATAATTGTAGCTGAAATATTATCTCATATTAGTGTATAATGTTATATATCATCTCTGAACCCTCATGGTCTTCAAATTGCGCAGTACACAGCAAGGTCCCTGCACAGCAACCCCATTGCTCACTCACCCCTCAGGTGTAATATGGAAATGTAGGTATCACTAGCTACCACTGAGAAGATCACTAAACGATGTGATGGTACAGAGATTTTCTGCCCCCAGGCCCCAAATCCCCAGGTGTTAGACTCCTCTCAAATGGATCTGAGGACATCACTCCCTGTTTCCTGCAGAAATCCTGGGTGCCCTGGTATCAGTACTGTCCATCTGGGTGGTGACAGGAGTTCTGGTGTACCTCGCCATTGAGCGGATCGTCAGGAACGACTATGAGATTGAGGGTCACGTGATGCTCATCACCTCTGCCTGTGCAGTCCTGGTTAACATCATGTGAGCCCCTGTTCATTTTTTCTTACGTTATTATTAGGTTTTGCTTTAATTGCTAATTGCAGTTGCTACCGAATAAACATGGTGACATCTACCGCAAACCGCTAATTAACAGTGTATATCTTCCATCATTTACAGATATGGTCAAACACAAATACAGTACTATTCCAAAGTCCCAGGCAGGCGAAGGAAGTGTTTAAAGCTATCTGGGCAGAAAGGGTTTATCCGCTCAGAACAAAATCACGATCTAATATTAGAACATACGCATAATAAAAACAGAACAAAAATGTCTTCTGTTTTCCGGACAGTTACTCTTATTTTGTTGGATGGTTAGATGAACACCGCTTCAGTTCCCAAACATCTCCTCAGGGGCACCTCAGCCATTCCATGCATTTGTTATATTTCACATCCGACTCACTTAATTCATTATTTAAATTACTAAAAAAAAAAACAAATGAGGATTTGATTAGCCATATGAGGTGTGCTAGTGGTCGAGTCAAAAATTCATGCACGTGCCAGATGGTTGCTGCAAATTCTGTGGTGACTTTAGGAGACATTTAGAAATGATTATGCTAAGATACATAATTACATTAATGGACATAATATCATAGTTTCACACCAACATGAACAATAATTTTCTTTGCCTGAGACTTTTGCACAGTACTGTATACATCTACACCATGTTCCTCTTTCATTTTTGTTTGAAACGGTACGAATCCCTCAGTCTTCTCCTTCCCCGGCTTCCCTTCATCCTTCTCCCATCTCCCTCAGAATGGCCTATATTCTCCACCATTCTACCACCTTCCACAACCATGGCTCAGGGTACCACAAGATTGAAGAGGGAGGTGCAAGCCCGGTTGGCCACTCCCACTTTCACGGCCTCCTGGGAGGTCACGGCAACACCAGTGTGCAGGCTGCATTCATCCACGTGGTGGGTGACCTGCTGCAGAGTGTGGGAGTGTTGGTAGCAGCCACCATCATTTACTTCCGGGTCAGTATGCACCTGCTGATGAAGGATTCTAAGTGATCGGTTCTTGTGTAACAACACAAATCCAGGAACTGATTTCCCAGCACAAAACCGGCTCTAAAAAGCCGATCCAAGTCCAAGGCTTAATTTCAGAAGCATAGTGTGTTATTGCACCTGGAGTATTGAGTACGGTGTTTGTGATTGTTTTTCAGTGAATCGATGCATTACTTTAATTCTATATCCTCTCAGCCTGAATACAAGATAGCAGATCCCATCTGTACCTTCTTGTTCTCTGTATTCGTCCTGGGAACCACAATCACAATACTGAGGGATGTCTTCAGGATATTAATGGAAGGTAATGACCCTGCCATTTCACATGAACCCTCATCATACTTTTCTGGCCAAGGGCGTCGGTTTTGTTTCAACATTGGCAGGGAGCAAGTCACCCTGAAGCCTCCTGCCCCCCTGAACACACACAGTCCTCCCCCAGGGTTGATAGGGACATACCCTTACCAGCCAAACCCGAGTCTTCACTCTTGTTTTGACTTATGCTTCAAATAATGATTACTAATCTCTTTTAACATATCCTCTCAAGTTGGACCCTCTAAATTTGCAAAAATGATTTAAGTTAACTTACAGCTTTTTTTTTTTAACTCGGAACATCTTACTACAGGCTCTAACCATAGCTTCAATATAGGCCTACCTGTTTCCTCAGCTTTTTAATTAAATCATGAACAACTTTGAGAGACCAGACTGAATTATTTCAGGCAGTACCTAAAGCAGACAAAATGAAAACCTGCAGATATACTTGCATGCATGGTCCATAGTCACCCTTCTCTTTCTCCATACAGGAGCACCAAAGGGGGTGGAGTTTAACTCTGTGAAGGAGGTGCTGTTGTCATTGAGGGCAGTGAAGGCCATACACAGCCTACACCTCTGGGCTCTGACCTTGGGACAGACTCTGCTGTCTGTGCATGTGGCCATAGGTGAGAGATGACCATCAACTGTGAGCGAGCGCTGCTCACTTCCTGTGCACTTCAGACTCAGCATGTCGATTTCCTGCCATCTGATAAATAATTCTCCCTTTGGGTCAATCTCTTCAATGAATAAAACCAATTTTCTGTTGTTTTTTTCTTCTCCAGAAGAGAATGCAGACCCTCAGAGCGTCTTAAAGGAAGCCACGGAGATCCTTCAAACCAAGTTTGGCTTCTACAGCACGACCATCCAAGTGGAGTACTACACAGAGGACATGGAGCGCTGTGTCCATTGCCAGGACCCCATAGACTGAGGCCTTCACAGCTACAGGTGGGCCTCTCTGAGGTATGAGAGCGCCTACTGTGGCTCAGGAGTGTCAAAGTCACATACTCATTGTAATCACCACCCAAGGCATTCCAAGCAAGAACTGGAAACTACGTCTAAGAGCACCAACATCTTAAGGTTGGAAAGTGTTTCAGTCCATCGGCCTCTGTAGAGCTGCATCAGACGAGCTTGTTGCCATGCCAAAGACATTTGTCTGTCCAATTTCTGAAAAAAATCAAATCCAATACTGAGGAGTAGTTTTGGTCTCTCAAATGCATATTCACCTTGGCAGATTGGTGGGAAAATTCCTTCTTTGGCCAATATTGCTTTTTCCAATATGATAACACACAGATATGGCACAAGGACAGCTCTTATTTTCTGGCACGTTTTAGAAAAGCGACAGCGAGTGCACAAGATAGCACTGTGATTACAAGTAAGGGAGGGGCAGGAGAAATGGACAAGGCAGTGAGAAATATGTGAAGAACACCAGCGTTTGCTGCTGGATCAAAAAGTTCACCAGACCCCTGGTCCTACTCCAAATCATGGATGCTTAGGCGGGATAACACAGTGGTGAAATGTGCTTATCAAAGAGTTTTTAGCGAAAAAAAACACACAGAGCTCCCACCACCCAAAGGGCAACGAAACTCATCAGACACGTTACACACACAGGCCACCCCCCCAGATTATAACAGAGGAATAACCGAAGCTGACTCACCAAATAAAAGCTTAAAAACTGTAAACTTACCAGCTCGATTTACACCAGGAACGTAAAAAAGGCAGCTAGGCTACATTACTGGTGCTATACATGTTAGCCCGTCCTAAAGACGCAGACTGCACACTGCAAAGATGCACCAGCTTTCAACGTAGGGGCTTTGATTTGAAAGGAAAATCTTTACAAGTACTTTTCTGTACGAGGATAATGAAAGACTTTCATAGAAGACACTCCACAATAAAAACTTATTTAAGAAAAGAGAATAAAACTTGGAATCAATGTAAACACAACTGTTTAAAGTAAGAGCTCCTCCTTTAAGATTATAGTCATTCCAAACGACCATACATTTTGCCCCATGAGTGCTTAACACTCTTCCTCCTGCACTATGCGGTGCTTCCCTTCTGGTTTCATCCCCCCATTACTGTCTAAACTACATTCCAGAGGTCTGGAATTGTCACAGCGCTGGGCTGAACAACACCTGGACATTTCACACCTTCCCCTACCCTTACATGTGCCTCTCCGGGGGAGTTCGGCATCCAGGCGTGTTTGTGATCGTAAATGTAATTCAAAAAAAGAAAAACATACATATATAACAGGAAAAATAAAATATGTACAGTGATGTGTATTGTGCGAAGAGCAACAAAGGTCAAACGGCGTTCCTTGACGTCACGGCGACGCAATTTGCTTGCAACATAGGCAGATATTTGCCATACTTGTCGTGTTTGACGCCTTTATCGGATTGTTGATATAGAACATCGCACATTGTGGTGGCGGCAGTATAAAAATATGAATTCATTTTTTTAAGGGAAGTTGCTGATGCATTCTTGTTAATTCTAGCAATTTTGGGGACATATTTTGTGTTGAAATGCCTAGAAATCAGACTGCCAACATAAGAATATTATAAACTGAGGACTTGGCTGCTATTTATCATTGAATATATTTTGGTCAATTTTGATATAAGGAAAGGATATATTTTAGATGTAAATATTTCATTTGTAAACCAAATTAAAAGCCAACGAATACAGCAATCGAAATGAAACCTGAAGATGATGACCAACGACTTTGTCATATTTTTTTGTCATTCGGATTAAACACGGATTGCGGTTAAATCTTTTTTTTTTTTAATATCTTTTTTGTTCTTTTTGATCAGAGTGATACTGTAGCAGATTTTTTAAAAATAAAACGATCAAATAAGACGGCATTAGAATGAAAAAGACTTTAACTAGGAAATCCCTTCTTTTTGTTTCTTGTCACTTGAATTGCAAACCAGTCACTTGTTGCGAAGCAGGATAACGATATTGAACTTTAACAGGAAAACGTTACCAAAGACAAGATATAGAACAGACAACTTTGCGCAGTACTTACGAATCAAAAGGTTACAAAAACTTAAAATCCAAATAGCTATATGAAAGCTAATTGTTGGCTGAAACATCAGGAACCTCGTATATTTTATTTTAACTGGTAACTAAACTGGCGTTTGGAAGACATGCTAGATTACGATAATAAGATAGAGACTGCAATAAAGTTAAAAACTGATACAAGATCGAGTTTAACCTGTTAAAACGAATTTTTTGTCATATTTATTTTTTACAAAGAACTTATAAGGGTGAAACTACGATGGGAAATAAAGAATCGCGTGACTGCCATTTAATTAGGAAACTCCAGAGGCAAACGCTAAATACACGAAACTTAAATACCCGAAAGTAGGGTGAGTTCAGCAAAACTGGGACATCGGATAAAGTGGGACGTTTAAGCTTTGCCCTATGCTACTTTAACAACCAATGTAACCAATCAGTGCTAAAATCATACTACAACAGGACTTGGTCTTCACCATCTCCTTGGTTTTCATTGGTGCGACATGTTTATGACGGCTGTGTGCAGGCAAGTGGACCGACAAACGACGTAACTGTTTCGAAAGACAAGGCTGCTAGAAGCATATAATGGGGTATATTGTTTAAAATGTACTTTTGTTAAAAAAAATGGTTGCTGGAGATTGTTTTAAAAACAAAGCACATTTTGGAAAAAATATAATTTTTGTTTGTTTTTGTGTTTAGTGCTGTCCCACTTTTGCTGAAGGTGGTAGTAAAAGTGAGAAAGTACTTTTCAGGTAAAATGGGACATATTTTTACATGCAAATAATGTAGATCGGGGGTACCCAACTCGTCGATCGTGATCGACCAGAGTTTCTAGGCAGATCGCGATACAATAAAAGGATAATACTGTATTTCATTCATGGCGAACCAGTCAATCGCGATCGGGCTAAAATACGAAGGGAACCCCGCACCCCTCGCAGGAAAAGGTCGGCAAAATATACCAAGGAATGCTTCATGGAGATTTCAAGACACTTGTGAAGTTAAAAAAAAAACAAATTAGTTATTTGAAGTAGCTGGATCTTATGAACAAAATCTTACAATGAATTTATTTATGATTGGTTTTCTTGGTAAATAAAATATTGCTTTGTGCAATTAAAGTATATGTTGCCTCTCTACAGAAAAATAAAGAAAAACAAAACACCGTCCCACTTTACCTGAACAAGCTCACCAAGAAATGAGAGGTGCGTCTCCAGGTTTTATCCCATTTAACTCTTAAATATTACATAGATTGTTTAATTGTCCACACAAATCTTTTTAAGGATACATGCAGCCAATGGCAGAAAAATATTAATTAGAGCAAATGGCTTTCATGAGATTTTTCTAAATCATTTACCAAAACGTGTCCCACTTTTGCATAGTTCTCCCTATAGCTAAACCTAGACAGAAACTATTCTGTTTAGCGTACAAGTTACGATATTTATAAATCAGATCAATCTGCCGTTCGTATAATAATTTCTAACTTGTTCATCGACTTGGTGTATCATTTGACAACTCCGTGATGTACCGCGAGTTGTGAATAAAAAAAACATTATATGTTTCGGTGTACGACTGCTTTGTGAAACTGTCTAAATAAAATATTAACTGTCAGAAATGTCTCTAAGATGTAAGTGTATCCGTTTTATGGCGATGTCACTGTATAAAAATGATCCGCGTCCCTATACGAAGATGTTTGGTATTCTAAGTGTTTGTCTGTATGTTTGTTTTTGTAAACTGAAATAAAACTTACGCGGCGACTGCTTTACTTGAAAAGCGTTTTCATTCAATCTGAATTTGTGTGGTGAAAAGTGTAATAAAATGGTATTAAAATATGATGCCCAATTCATCTCTGTGGCAAGGATCCGGGTTTACATTTTCCGTCTTTTAAAAATCGGTGGCCTGAAATACGAGCTGAATAAAATGCAATTGTGTGTTCCAATAAAATTACTAATTAACACGTAAGGCTCATTAACTACCAATCCTCAAAGAAATCGTATTGGCTCTACTAAAAGGCAAAAACCTACACGCCAAGACCATAATATTATCTTGATGCGTAACTAATTTTCCCTATTCGTTAAAAAATTTCGGTTTAGTTTGGCACTGCAGTAGCCGTGAAGGTAACGAAGAACATCCTTCTCCTTCTTCAACACCTACCGAAGACCACTGGAATGACATTAACAAGGTTTCATATTCCTAACCTCATCTGTAATACCTCCGATAGCAGTATGCCTAATTAACCTGAATTCAGTAGATAATTACACTAGGGCAGACCTGGGTAAAACTAGCCCAACAGACATATTTTACTGGCTCATCTGTTTATTATTATAATAATAATTTAAAATGTTTAATATTCAAAAATATAAAGATGAACAGTTTTTTTGCAGATAAAATTTTCAATGAATTAATAAATATTTGGGTTAAATTTAGCATGAAAATGCTCTGGTTCTATTGATATCTGCATGTATTTCCAGGAAAGTAAAACCAAACAAGTCTATTATAGATTTCATCCAGGGTCCTGGAAGTCACGGGCACAAGGCAGGGAACAACCCAGGATGGGGAACCAACCCTTCACAAGGCACAAGGCAGGGAACAACCCAGGATGGAGAACCAACCCATCACAAGGCACAAGGCAGGGAACAACCCAGGATGGGGCACCAACCCTTCGCAAGGCACAAGGCAGGGAACAACCCAGGATGGGGAACCAACCCTTCGCAAGGCACAAGGCAGGGAACAACCCAGGATGGGGCACCAACCCTTCACAAGGCACAAAGCAAGGAACAACCCAGGATGGGGCACCAACCCTTCATAAGGCACACTCATACCATTCAACCACACATGCACACCTATGGGCAATTTGGTAACTCCAATCATCCTTAGCGTGTTTTTAGACTTTGGGGGGAAATTGGAGTCCCCGGAGGAAACCTCACGACGACACGGAGAGAATATGCAAACTCCACATGCATGGGATGCCAGCAAGGACTGAAACTCAGGTTCCAGAAGAGTGAGGCGACAGTGCTAACCACTGCACTGTCCTGTAGCTTTCATGGGACACGAAAATAATTATTTAAAAATTGCCCATTGTCATGGCGAAGCTCTGATTAGGCCTCCACAGAAAATAATCGCACAGGCTTGTACTAGGGCATGAGCAAATCATAATAATGTACTATTATATAATAATTGTCACTTGTATAACCGCTGTACTAAAATAGTCAAATAACCTGGACAGTACAGCGGTTAAGAAACTGGAACACATCATATGGCTGGAAAAGGGCACTTAAGTGTATAAACTGATGGGTAGCACTTTACCTGAGGGGGCACAAATGATGTAGCAGTACTTTCTTAATATATTAATTAACCAGAAATTAAGTGTTAGTTTTGTACTGATTCCAAGTTCGTTCATCACTAATGAAACGTAATGGTTGATGTATTTCATGCAGTTACTCATGGTTCATGTCCCTCATATTTACTCATGATTAGTACTTGAATAGAAATTGAGTTACTAAATTACTTGTGTCTCCTCAATTTAAGGGTCACCAACTGATGTAGCTGTGGATTAACAAACCTTAGCACAAAGGGTTAAAAAAAAAAATAGGGGTAGAGATTCCTGAAGCATGGCAGCTTTAAAACAAGAAGTTAGAAAACAGTTTAAGATAAGACTGGTCGATCAGCATCGCAGGCATAAATCTTATGGAGACTGGTGACTGGGGGCCCTGGTGCACCTGTAAACGCTGGAAGGCGTGACAGGAAGGATGCGTCACTGCTGGGACTTTATAGCGGCTTTTACTGCCCGTGTGCTTTGTCACTCTCACGGCCAGTACTTAAATGGTGCGGTGGATTAAATCGGGACTTCAAACCGGACCCAAGAAAACTACAGGAAACATCCACCTTCCCCTGTTACACACAGGGCACACTTTAGAAAGACCTTAAAGATGCTTGCTCTTATTCCTGCCATACTTCAACAAATATATAAAAGGCTAGTTCTACGTAAAAGGTCATATGTGCAATGTTCCCCATAACATAGTATTAAATTATCTCCACCAACCGAAGTAATATTTAACACGTGCAATAATCTCATATGTGCAATGCTCATTATAACACAGTAACTAAGTTATTACTATTATATAGTAAATTACCTGGATCTGTTTTATGTTGCATCCATTCTATGCCTGCTTCTGTGTATTGGATGCTGTACATACTGCTAACTTATACTCCATACTCCAATACTTTTATATTTAATTTACATCTCTATATTTAATATTGTGTGTGACTAGCTCTGTGGCTTATCCGTGACCCGAGCTTATTTTGCTCCACGGCATGTGCGTAGATGTGTGGAATGACAATGAAGTTCTTGAATTGAATCTTGAATTGAATTGAAATTTTGCTCATACACAACTAAAGCCAATGGGAAGAAAAAAAAATTACAACAGAACTAAACCCAGGTGTAAGTTAAAAAAGATACAGTTTAATTTAGACTGGAAGTGAATGGGTCAGCATTCAGGATGAATGCAACACAAAATGCTTTTGGTATTCAGTGAAGCTTCATGTATCCGGAATTCTTACATCAACAAATCAACAACAAGTTTATGCTAAAATATATATTATGCATTTAAAAAAAATTCAGAGCTTTATCAAAATAGTGTTTTGCCCCCACCCCCTAAAATAATTTAAATCTATATAAAAGCTAAAGCAGGAGTGCCGAGTACAAAAACAGCCACGGAGACCCAGTCAAGGTCAGTCCCTGTCATCTGCACTGTCCCTGCCAGGTCTTTTAAAGTCTGAGGGGGCGGGGCAAGGCTACCGTGACATCACAACAGCTCCACCACAGTCTCAGTACTGTGCCGGACAGCCGTGGCGACGCTCTCATCGGCCGTGGCTCCCTGGGACACAAACATGGCAGCGAACTGTGCTTGGCTCTCTTGCGCCATTTTATGGACGATGGGGCTGTGCATGGCGCGCAGGCAGTGGGCGCGTACCAGGCCCGCGTGTCCAGCCGACAGCACCCAGCTCTGCGTGCTGAGGTTGGGGTTTAGCCGTACCTGTGGCGCCAGGGCAGAGAAAGAAAAAAAGTCATGAACTTATCCCAAAGTATCCCAGGAGGTGCAGTTCCGTAGAACAACGTACTTGTTACAGATGTAAGTGTCAGCTGAGTATCTCCATCCACACAGCCATGAACATCACTTAAAGATTCAGGATAAATGAATTTATTTCTCTAATTTTTTTTGTCAAGATTCTAATCAATTCTAATGGACTATCACAGGACACGGCAAGGTCAAAACATGCCTAATGAAGAAAAGCGGTAGGCATAATCGGTCCTGGATATCCATATCCATAAATGGGGATGACAGGAGGGAAAAAAAAAAGAGAGAGAAAGAAGCCTGCTTCTCTCTTCCCCTCTATGCAGTCTCCCATCCCCACATTTTCACCGGTATGACCCGCGGTGACGTTTCTTCATTTTACGCTCCATTACTCTTTATCTGTCTTCATTGCCGGCTATCAGAGATCCGGCCTGTGTTCTCCATCCATTATTGAGGACAGATGCAAAACCTATATGACCAAGGTGGCCAATGAATGCCTGCTCGCTTCTGGGGAGAACGATACCCGATTCCTGGGGGGAACTGAAGCCCATTCATCCTCTGATAGATTAAAAAAAAAGAAAAGAATGAATAGCAGGAGATGTGAGCTAGAAGACAGGTCAGCTACTACTGTTACTACTACTATTCTCCCAGCATCGTGCTGAATTAACGTCCGGATGGGATTTCGTTTCAAGTTTGTGTCCCAGGGACACAGTGAAATTCTTGTACCTGATTTGCAAGGGGACAGGTGTACAAACCACAAATAACGGAACCAGAAAAGTGCAATGCGGAACAAACAGCAGTGCAATAAGAGACGAGGCAGTGCAAGACAAAAGATAAGGTAAAATAAATAGCAAAATAATAAGATAATAATATAAATGCAATAAATTATTACAGGAGTTACTGAGTTCTATGCAGAGGGCCATGCCTCTGTTTTGACTGTGTTGAGGGATTCAGACTGTTCTCCCTGTGCAGAGGGGAATGTAAACTCACCTTGTGCAGGGATTCCAGCGGCATCTTGTCCAAGGACATAGGGCCCTTTGTCTCTGTGGCCAGCATGCGCTTGACTGATGGCCTCTGCTGTGCATTCTTGAAGGTCCTCTGTTAAAGGATAGGGGCCGTGATGTCAGGATCCCTCGACAGCCTGGAGGCTACGTTCTGCCGCTAGAGCGGCCGGACGGCAGCTCACGGCGTGGCGGTAAATCTGGCTCCCTCACTCGAGCAGCTGCTCTGTTTCACTTCCAGTACAACTCAGGGGGAGGCGGGAATCATTTAGCCGAGACACACGCCTGGTTCTCTCTGCTCACCAGCCCACCTCCACGGTGCTCGATATCCAAGGAGTCGCCACCAGACATGGTATCCTGGGTAAAGTGCTACTGCAGGGTGCTGACTGGTGTGTGTGTGTGTGGGGGGGCTGTTTCTGTCAGTAGTGGTTCTACTGTGGTAGAACACATGGGAACAGATTGCTGGGGGGAGGGGGAGTGGTGATGGGCAGAAAGATTAATTAATGAGGGATGCAGCTGTTAATCTACCCCAGGGACGAGCCCTAATTGGCTGCTAGCCTGGCGGTACCTCTCGCAGTAACCCCGCCCCTCCCCCGATCAGCGGACACCGACGGCTCGCTCAGGTGTGTCCGCAGAGTAATTAACCTCATATATCCATGGTCCCTCTGCAACTCGGCGGCCATGTGTAATGGCGTGTGACAGCAGCCATACGCGGATTACAAAAGCCCTCAGTGGCCGAGACAGAGACCAGAACAGTGACACTCACCAGGTCCATATCGTGGAAATGGAGGCAGTACTTCTTGACGAGCTCCCCATAGGTCTGCGGCTCCCTGATTGGCCCGTTACAGGTGTCGCTGTTTCCTTCCTCTGTCGCTTCTGCGCCTTCCTTCTCTGAGCCGAACGGGACCAACTCTGCTCTGTGTACTGGCTGCTCGGGAGAGATGAAGAGGTAAGAGAGGGACCCGCGGCAGACGCTGGTCGGCTAGCATGGATCCCGCACCACGTGGCCACGTCACGCACAAATCGCCTGTCGGAGGTGCGCTTCAGGTTGGCCGGGTTCAAGGACGTGTCGGGTAGCAGGACCACGATCATCTCGCCGGTGCTGTCGCCCAGCACGCAGGTGTTGAGCCAGTCGGAGTAAGACATGCTCTGAAACACACGAACACTGTGCTCTAAGCGACATGTAGTTCGGAGGGAGCACCCCATCCTGCACCGTGTTGTCTGGACAAAGGTCCAGGAGAGGCTGTAGTGTAAAAGGATGTTGAATGTATGGATGGATGGGTGGATGGATGGATGGATGGACGTATGTACGTCACTTACCCAGACTGTTCCTTTCCTGGGGGCTACAAAAAATGGCTTGAACCCCAAGTATCCTGAATCTATGTAATGGATTCCATGCTGTCCGTACCTAAAAATGAGAGGTCAAAAAAACTTAAAATACACACAACCATCTCACCATCCATTTATTTAATCGTGGTTCGGTCAATAGGCAGATACCAAGGTAATGGGCACAGCTTTGCCTCCCGACACTGTGGACATCTATTTGGACTCGGGTGGTTAGTATGTTCTGGGAGGGGAAGCATCCAGTCGGTTTTGGACCCCCAGAGCCTTTTTTGCTGTCCTCTGTTGATTTCTGCCTGACTCGTACACGTATACGAAAAGTACGCGGTGAAGGGCGCCTTACGAAAACCAACTCACGTGGCGTAGCAGCTCTCTTCTGCCACCCAGACGCCGGAGTAGTGCAGCGGCCAGCAGATCTCGGTGGACAGGTAGCGCCTGAAGGTGTTGGCCGGCTCGTACGTCTTCCTGAGGTCCCACAGCTTCAGCTTCCTGTCCTCGCCGGCCGTCACCAGGAGGTCGCTGCGGGAGACAGGGAGGACGCGGTGGCCGTAACCCCGGATGGAGGGCCGAACCCGGCCGCCACCTGCCCGTGCAGGAGGTGGTGGCATGCAGACAAATGCAGGAGTTATTTGGGGTGAGACACTGCCTCTAGGCCCTGTGAGACCCACACACAGCCACTGGGATGGACCTAAGAACATAAGGAGAACATCTCTGTGCCATATCATGGTCTCGTCTGGAAGGAGGTACAGACGCCTCCACTGGCAGGTTGAGAAACAGCTTCTTCCCCACAGCTGTCTCTCTGCTGAACTCACCGATACACCATTCATTTATATTGCATGTGTGAGTGTATATATACATACATATACAGCTCTGGAAAAAATTAAGGGACCATTCCATATTATTTAAGAATCTGCATTGTTAAAACCTGAAAAGTGGTCCCCACAATGTCAAAATAACAAATTTTTATTACATTGTGGGGAATATTTGGTCCCCACAATTTAATATAAACATAATCCACACCCCCTCCCCACCCAAAAGCGGTTACACAAATTTCATGACAGAATCTGCCGATGTCGGAAAGGTGTCTGTTCCCATCTTCCGCTCTTGAAACTTAGCCATCTGCCAACCCTCCCCCCAGGCTGATCGCCTCCCCCCTCACTGTAGTGCATTTGTACCCTAGCAACTGGCTTTGTGTGTGTGTGTGTTAGAAATGTGGGTATACAGCGCTGGAGGCTGGATACTGGATATGAGGTGTTAATGGTGGAGCTCCAGCGGCCTGGAGATAACGTGTCATTATGGAGGAGGCGGGGGGAGCAGTGAGGGCGGTCTGCTGGGCATCACACACCAGGGTGAGATAGGATCTGACCCCCCCCCCCACCCCCCCGAACCCCTCCCCTTCTGGTGTGGGAACAGTAATACACAGAAAGGAAAACAAACAGAAATAAGAAAATAAAAGGGTCTGGGAAGGATGCCAAGGGTCTCTGGTAATATTTGTACTTTCATTTGTGCTGGAGTTGCCGTTTAAAAGTGATGAGAAGGTGAATTTGTTGGAAATTCTTCAACCTGAAGCCAAACCTGACCACAGCAACAACCGTTAACCATACCCCGTACTCCAAAGACAATCCAAATTTCATTCCTCATCCAAACTTCAACCCTAATTCTCTCCCACGTTCCAGTTCTGAGCCAAACCCTAATGGTAACCTAATACCCCGTCGAAATCGAACCTTGAACGCAGCCTCTCAAATGCAGATCACTCCCTCTTTCCCACTACGGTCATATAGGTTACACTTACCTGGAGGCCCTGCACCAGCACAGGACGCGGACAAAGCTGTCGTGAGCTAGGAAGCAGTGGTACGGGTACATGACCACGGGGCCGTTGGGAGATCGCACCCGCTGTAGCACTGATTTGGTGTTCAGGTTCCATAGTGCCACCGAGCCTTCAGTAGGACGGAAAACAGGATTTAATACAACCTAATATCTCATAAGGGTGGGTTATAGAGTGGCTCAATGGGTAGCACTGCTGCCTGTCAGCTTGAGGGTTGAGGGTTTGAATCTTGTCTCTGATCTGTGTTTAGGGTTCGTGGGATTTTTCTGCGTCACACTGATTTCCTCCCACAATGTGAAGACATGCAGGCTAATTGTTGTTCTCTAAATTGCCTGCAGTGTTTCTCAAACCAGTCCTCAGGGACCCCCGGTGGGAGGGAACAAAAATGTCGACCGACTGGGGTCCCTGAGTACCACACTGCTGTTATGGACCAGTATCCTAGCTGGGCTGTACCCCACCTTTGTGCTCTATGCAGCATTATTCCGGTAAATATATTGGGGCGAGAGCCATATCAATACTAACGAACTGCATTTCCCACAAGGCTGTGCGGTGGCTCAGTGGGCAGCACTGTGGGTTTGTGGGTTTGCATGATCTTCCTGAGTTTGTGTGGGGCTTCCTTCCTACAACATAAAGTTTAAGTGGACTGACATGTCTAAATTGACCATGTTGTGTGTGACTGTGTGTTCAGCAATGAACCTGCCCCCCCATGCAGGGCGTCCCCTGCCTTAGGCCCTGTGCTTCTCAGGATAGGCCGTCGACTCACTCGATAATTGCATGGATTTTACACTCTGAAGTTTAATATCACCACAATTAACCTTATTGAGATACATGATTATATAAGTGTCATTAAAGTAAGAAGCTCCAACAAAAACTCATGCTGGAGGTCATCCAGGACTTCAGTAGAAGGTGTGTGGTTCAGCAGGTTAAGACACTGTGCCTGTGATGAGGTTTCAGGTTCAGGGCTGACAGAGTGACATCATCGTTGGGCAAAGCCCTTAACCTCTTACTGCCCCAGGGACTGGCCACCCCTGCTTTCTCAGTAGCGGGTCACTTATAATATGACAGTCTGCTATGTAGAATGGGATGCCTGTTGCAGCTACAGGACAGATACCGTCATAGAAGCCTGCGGCCAGGACGTTGTGAGGGTTGACAGGAAGCCAGTCCAGGCACAAGCACTGTCCGCTCTGGCTGTCGTGGTCGGCCTGTATGGAGCCCAGCTTCAGGACAGCCACACTCTGTACCTGTGGGTTAGGAGACGCCATGGTGCTTCAGTCTTGCTTTCACTGAGGCTGAGTCTCCTGCTCTAACCGCAGCTCTGCTCAGGTTTCTCACTTTTAAATGAGTGCGAAATGAACTCCCGTGGAAAATCTGCAAGGAAATCATCTGATGCTACTTTCAAAATGAAGTCCAGGAGCAGGCTGGGTCTCCGCTGATCAGCTCTCAGATCAGTGTACAGGGTATAATCCAGGTTGTTAAGCTTCATGCAGCACTGACTCACCTGGTATATGTGCTGCTCAGTGTCGACTGCACCTGTGAGAACACAGAGAGAACCAGGTTCGATTCTACGTCAACAGAGAGCGGCTAACTCCTTTTAGGCTGGCGCACTGAGTAAACAGCACACATGTCAACACATATATGCATCATGAGAGACACCCAGACATGTGTACCAGACTACAGGCACGTGTGTATAGATACAGAGACAGTACAGGTACTTACTTGCTGACACAAAGAGACCACAGATGTGTACAGATATGCACAGACACTGCAGACAGGTATTCAGATACACATACATTGCAGACAGGCAGACACACACACACACACACACACACTGGAGACAGGCATCCAGATATACAGACACGCACACCGAAGGAAGGCATTCTCACTCATACACACACTGCAGACAGGAAAGAAAGGCATTCTCATACATACATACATACACACACACACACACCACTTATGGTGGTGTGCGTCAGATGACAACCAAATGGCATGCTGTGACTTGGCGAGGAGGCGAGGTGTCAGGTGTAAGGGAGACGGAGCGGCCATCGGCGATTCTGTGGCCGGCATTATGGATGTGACCACAAGGGGCAGCACTTAATCACAGGACAGGCGGCTCCAGATTTATTCTTCTGAACACCACACGCTCTCAATACTGGCCGCTGATCGGACTGCCGGCGCAGGATCAGCACCGCAAATAGGAAGAGAAAGTACAGAAACTCACAGGAATGACTTCCACTAGATGGTGCCTTTCAGGTCTCAGATCCTCAGAACGCATTTCTACTGCTTACTACCAGTTTCTATCCAGCGAAACCATCCATCACAGGCCAATGCTGTGATGCATGCATTTTCTGTACGTGCATAAAGCTGGGCGAGCCCTGACAAACACGTTATACCTACAGCTTAATTTTTCACTTGTACGTTACATCCATTTGCATTTTTTCCTACTAAAGCGATTCAGATGTCATTCAGAATGCTAGCTGCCAGAAATGATTTTTGGGAAGGGCGGGGGGTGGGGGGGCGACTGCTCCTCTCTGGTCACATGGTTCAATTAATGAAGGAAACAACAGCATGTCTGCCATGGCATCAGGTACAGAAAGGCAGCGCTGATACATAGGATCCCATAACTGCCTCCTGTGACCCCCCAGCTCCCCCTTGGTGGATAGCGGCCTCACCAAACCTGCTCCCTCTCTCTACTCTCCTCCCGGCCTGTGGCCGCAGGCCTCAAGCCCCTTCGACATGGCTGACTAAACCTCTCCTGATCGACAGCCCCGAGAGGAAAGGGTGTCAGGTAGTAGGCCCAAATTCATGGCTTCAAACACTAACAACCACGTAGCGATGCATCTTTTTGTCATTTCAATTATAGATCCTTGTCTGATGGGAACGAGCCAGTAAATTATCTCCATTGAGCAAGAAGCATAACCCCCCCCCGACCCCCCCAGGATTTTTACAGACACACATACACACACACAGAAAAGCTATTTTTAATTATCTGAGCTGAACACTCTGAAGTCAGCAAGCCGGGAAGGTCGGTCCCTGGCCGGGTTAACCCCTTCCTCGCCGAGAATGAGCGAAATTCCAGCTCAGGACACAACGGGTTGTATCAACATAGACCAGCTCCCGTTGAAAACACCGAGCTAATTTCCCACTTGGCTGGATGTGCTCAGGCCAGTCGGTGCTATACAGCGAAGCGCTCAGACTGTATTCCAGACGGCGTTAAAATAGACCCCAGACATGAAAGGTCATATCTGTGCTGGCAGGTAGACATGTGAAACGGCCCCTTCTCACACACACCCTGAAATAGACCACCGTGACCTTTTATCAAATAAGAAAACCACTCCCTGCTTTCCATAAAAAAACAAACAAAATCACAAATCACCAAAACAGCCAGCAGGGGTCATTGAACAACAACGAATTATAACACAAAAAACAGTTCATAAAAGAATCAGCCAGAGGCAGTTTAACGGCTACAGCTACAGTTAGTGAACCATTAAAAAAATAGACACACACACAAACACTTCCTACAGTGAGCGACGCTTCACCTCTGTGGATTAATGGGGATGACAGCACACTTCAGACATATAAAGAAGCGTTTCTCGTGGATTACAGTACAAGGCAAGGCTTTACCCAGCACAAATCCTTGTCTTTGGATCGGGCTGCCTGGGCGTGCTGTAATAGCCCTGACAGGGAGCTTAATTACCCTTAAAGGGTGGGGGAGAAGGAACAATGGCCAGGGTTGGGAAAAGGCCGGCTGGTGAAGAACAGCACCTCACTATTAATTAACCCCAGTCGGGCCACCCTTATCTCCCGGACCAAGGCCGGCCCCGGCCGACGCCAGTACGACTTTGATGAATGTTGCATCATGCGGACACACAAGCCGCATCCGTGTCTTTCTGGCTGCTCTGAAGTCACAGAGGGTCCCCTCTTTGTACCCAAAGTCATTGGGCCCTGTTCTCATTTAACATTCTCCCCAATGTGAAAGCTACACATACGCGCACACACACACACACACACACACACACAGAGGCAGAAAACAGAACTGTCCTGGCCGCTGTCATGGGAGCACTTGTGCCTGTGCTTGAAGTGCGGCAAAGTGCAGTTATCTAAACTACATAAATCGACAAGTACCAAGGCTCCAAGTTAATGTCACGTCCAGACTAAAATTGAGGCATGCAGTCAAAGAGACCACTACCCTCTTACAGACACACCCTTTGGAAAACGTGGTAGCTGCCTTCCCTTACCAAAGACAAATCTGACGTATGCATGTTTTTTTTACATTTTGTTGCAACAATACACACACATTATGCACACCCTAAAATGCACACCCTAAAACTTTCAGGGTGTCCGACAGCTTCTGAATCCCTGATGAATGCAGGCCGAATTATAATTAACTTTCAATCAATCCCATGCAGCATTAACTAATTGGTGCTAATTCAACAATGCAGACAACACTGGAATCGTCTTGAGATGCGGGGATGTCGCCCCCTGCTGACAGCACAGCACGCTGCCATTAAATCTTTGACTGTTCCATTTTCACACATTAACATACTGCTGACAGAGCACAGCAGATCCCATTTCCTAAAAGCACTTTTTTCTGCTTACCTTTCCCAGAATGCCTCATGTCTAACAGGCGAGACATGATTAAAATTACAGGAAGGAGAAAAATACAGATGGAAATGTTTGGTGGTCAAGATCTAATTGAATTAAGGGTAAAACTAACTAATCATATAACCTGATACAGATAATAATCTACTGGATAGATACAGGAAGACTGCTACAGGCAGACACACACTATATTCTGATTATTCATTGATTAGATGGGGAAATTGCGATGTTTAGGTTAGGGTCACTATGGGTATTGTAGTAACATAACCTGCTCAAAAACAAACCAGCACTCAGCTGACTTCCATTTTGCCCTTTCGTTCTTAAAATGAACATGGTGCACCCCCCCCCAACCTTTATTCTGTGTCCTCCTGTAGGCCAGCAAGGCATCCGGGTGGGGCAGGCTGTAGATGGCGATCTTGGCGCTGGAAAAGGCCATGGCCAGCAGGCCCAGTCGTGGCATTAGGGGACTCTGAGAGAGGACAGAGATGAAGCGAGGGGTTCAGAGAGATTCAGAGTGGAAAGAGGAGATGGATGGGGAAGCAGCAGGCATAGCCTGGTGATGCTGCTTCACTATTCCTCTGATGGAGCGTACCTTCCTGGATGTGGTGGGCAGCTCCCACGCTCCACTAGGGCACCATTTCATGTCCCTTATACAGCCGTCCTCCAATGCCAGGGCATAGGCCAGGCGGGCTGGGGCCGCAGGGCTGGGAGCAAGGGTGCGGAGCCGTGTTCAGTAAACGCACATTTACGACGTTCAAGTAACATACAAATCCCCTCATGACTGCAACCGAGTGCGGCACGTGGGGCCACTAAAAACATTTGCATGGATTTGTGTGTGCGGGACATGTTTACATACATACCATGTGTCATAGGACAGCGCACCCAGGTCCCAGATCTGCAGCAGTGTCGACTGGCTGTATGTGCCCATGATTTTGTGCCGGTCGTCCATGCCGCGGTTGCAGTAGATAGCGGCATACTGGTTGGCCGACGTTGCGCCGTCAGGACACGGACACCACTCCATGGACCAGACCGGGCCGCCGACAAAGAACACAGTGTCCCAGCGCTCGGGGTGGGCGGGTAGACAGCCAAACCTAACAGAACAATGTAGGAGAGACTATCCTCAGTGCCATTAAACACATGCACTGAACAAGTAAAGATACACTGGGATGTTCCACTAATAATGGACTTGGCACTTTTTAGATGATGCCTTCATCACTGCATGCTTGACAACTTCCCAGGGCATGTGCACGACGGGCTCTTACCTTGGAATTCTGTGCAGATCCGGTACTTCTTTGAGGCCTTCTCGTGAGATTTTGAAGGCTGGGGATGTTTCTTCTTGAGGTAAATATTTCTCAGCCTCACTGCACATACATCAAATCAATCGTTAATTCTAAAATCTTTTCCATTATGTTCTTTTTAAAATATGTGACATTATTAGACAGTATTCAGCAATATGCAGTGGCAAAGAGCGAGTGCTAGTGCTCTGGCCCCCTCTTGTGGAACAGAGGAGATATTGCAAAGTTTTTTTTGTTTGACCTATACATACTCATACTCAGTGTCCCATCACCCTGTGACACACTGAGTTTTTTCCAGAGGAGATCATTTCTGGAAATAAACTATATTTTTTACATTTTTTTACAAACCCTCACAGTAACCCCCCCCAGACATCTTACTGGTCCGTGACACTTTTGTATGACATAACCCTAAACACCTAAAGGTAGGGAACTCCTACTCTAAAACCAGGAAGCAGTCTGTACCGATACAAATATCTAGTGGAACATTTTTGAAACATACCGGCCTGACAGGAAGTTCCACTCTTTGGCTGTCGGTATCCACTCTGGGAAGACCCAGGAAGAGTGATACTCCTCACGGCTGTACAGGAGACAACACACACGGTCACGAGCACAGAGACATGCACGGTTCATGTTTATGCCGACGGCCCATTTTCAAATTTAGCGACACATTCCTTCGCAATCACTAGGGATGCATAATATGTTCAAGAGGCTCTACTTAACGTCTTCATGCAATTCTGGGGTCTGTTTGACATGCTGAACAACTCCTGACATTCAGAGAAGAGCCCCACATAATGACAATATGGTACCAAAAGGAAATCGGGGGCTTACAATTCCTTGGTGGCAGTGGTGCAGGACCAGACCGGGCCCATTATGCTATTGGGCAAGCCATTGGCAGCCCAGCCTGGGTATTTGCCCTTAACCTGGGGAAAAAGATGTGTTCAGTTAAGTTTACAAATTTTACAAGTAAAAAAAAAATACAAAGATACAGCCTAGTGGCTGAGGACATGGGTATGGCTGAAAGAGGGATGGCATGTATTGAAGGAACAATCCTGAAGGATCTTTGCCTCATTGCTTATGCTAATAGTAACCAACTGGAACTGAAGCGAAACATACCCTCTACAGTCCATAGTGGTTAAGGAGACAGATGAAGCTACAGATTCAACACAGGTAGAAAATGACTCCAGTAGCTTCAAGTTACCTGTTTAAACAGAACATCTATATGCTTCCAGCTACCCAAAACATACCATAATGCACTTGGGTAGATCTGGCACTAATTAAAACATTTTCTAACACCACTTCTGCTTTGAAGTAACATGAGTTTATGAAATGTCAAGTTTGGGACTTTTTCGTAACATTGTCCCCTCTTTAATGGTGTGTATATGATGGTTACTGGATCACACGACCGTCCGTTTTCACAGCGTAGGAGGCACAATGAGGAACGACGTCAAGACAGGATTTTTCTGAGGCATGAACCAGCAACCTTCTGATCACAAATGTGGGTTTTTACACACTAGGATATGCAATATGCCAGGGAAGCACTCACGGACTGGCATGGGGCCCTGGGCCGGGGATCACGGTCTTCGTCATCCAAGCTAAGGGAGCCATCCTCGCTGGGTTCCCCTTCACTCTCTGCCTCCTCCCTAATCTCTGGGACGAAGTCGGCATCCGCAGTGGCGTCATCGCTGTCCTGGTCCGAGCCTCTCCTCTTCCGCTTCCTGTCCTTGCCAGGTTTCTGGGTCGGGCGTGCAGTGACCACCTCCTTATCAGGCTGGCTCTCCGTTTGGGCGGACTTCCCATGGTGACTACTCAACTCCTCCACTAGGGCCTGGAGGTATTTCCTGGCCCTGAAACGCACCACTGACATTGAGCTGCTGGGTCAACAAGCATGTCACCAACTTCAACACCTCGTCATCCAGACACTAAACCTATCACCTCGTCAAAAAAAAATAATAACCTGCTGCTACAATTACAAAATCACAGACTGAAAACTCAAGTCATCAGCGTGTCTGAATATCCCCATGACAAAAGGCACATATTTCTTCACCATTACTCTTTCCACTTCCTTCCAGTTCTAAGAAGCAAACATTTTAAACAAATTTAACAAATGTATACAACCAGTGAACGTCACTTCCTGACAAAGCAGTGCAGTAGATGGATCATACTACTGAAGGTTGCTGGTTCAAATCCCAGAAGTGAACCTTATCTGTAAACAGCCAGAAGTGGTGTTGTTTACCTGGTAGGTTACTTAACCTCTAGGTCAGAGCTTAGGCGCAGCCCTCATTTAACACACCTAATACACATAATCAGGCCCTTCACTAGCATCTCAGTATCATAGCCAGGTGTGTTAATATTAACAGCCAACCTCTGCAGGGTGGTAGATCTCGAGGAGCAGGAATGAGCAGCCCTACTCTAGGTGCTTGTGTAGCATGAATGCAGCTGAATAAGTGGGTAAGATGAGTGCACACACTCATGTATGCTGTGCTGTGTTCCCGGAAGGTGCAGGGATTCTCCTTACACAGTAGCCGCTCTTCTCTTGGGTCTGCCGCTCGGCGTCATCTCCAGATCCTCCGAGGGCGTGTTCTCAGTGGATATGCCGGCCTCCTGTTTCTCTCGCTCCTTCTCCAGAGCCATGGCTAACAGCTCCACTTTCGATTTCCTCCCCCTCTTCTTCTGGGTTTTTGGGGTCAGCGTCTCATCCTTCTCTGAACTCATACTGGGTGGCGGCGCGGAGGGCACGGAACTGGCGGGCAACTTCTCAGGTACAGGGTGCTTGCGGGGTCGGCCCACCCTTTTCCGAACACGGTTATTTGGGGTGTGAGAGATGGAAGACTCAGACACTGACTGGGTGCTGTCCAACGTCTGACCTATTTGGGGGGCAGAAATGACTAAAAGTTGTCAGATCTACACGCACTCTCACTACACATACAAATGGAGAATCTGCACATTTCCATTCTTCCATTTACCGTGGTATATTTGTTTGTTTACAAACATATTCCTATTACTTTCCTATGAGTTCTCATTACATTGCCTCCATCTACTGCTTTATGCTTAGACTTTCATTTGATTACCAGCGCTAACTACTGTCTCACATAAGATTCAAGATTCAAGAGTTTTGCAGTGACTCTGCAGTGTCACACTGAGTGTGCAGGAGTGAAGCATGGAAATCGTCCAATGAGAGATCCCATTCAGATTCTTCAAATGAAGCAGTACATGCGCATTATGGTGTCTTTTCTGGTAGATCACTCACAGATACTCACAAGTGGACTTATCCTGCCCTGTGTCACATGCATCTTCTCCATTCTTCACGCCTCCAGGGGCCCCAGAACCGTTGTCCCCCAGCAGCTCTGTGTCATTAGGCACATGGCTTTGTGACCCCTCCTGGTTTTCAGTCTGATCCTGACACACGCCCTGGACCTCTTCTCCCTGCCTGCCCTCTTCTGGGATAGCAGATGCCATCCCCTGCCCGGATCGGTCCTGTCCGTTACTACTGCTGCGCTTCAGAAATGGGATGGGGATCCTCACTGGCGAGAACAGCACAGTCAATGAGATGACTCACTGTACAGCTTACGGCTTTAGTTAGCACAACCAAGCAATGAAAGTTTCTCCGAACTTTAAGATGTGCATATACTCCACAATACAGCAAACCGCAAATCAGCACACGCTGATCGCATCATACCTAATTCAATAATTTCCACAAGTCCGTATTTATTTTAAAGCGAGCACATAACAACGTGGCAGGCATGCATCGCAGAAGCAAATACGCTGCAGTTTTTCGGGGGGAAAAAAACAGACGTAAATTACCAAGATTAATCAAGAGTTCGTGATGCCATGTGCAGTGATGTTTGACTAGCTTGCGTTTGCGTCTAGTTAGAGATCTGCACGGGCAAACCATGGTGCACCTTGCTAAGCAGCTAGCCGGACACTTGCACTGAAATATAAATTTTTTTTACGCCAACGGTAAATGTTGACTCGGTAATTTAATAAAAGACTCTAAGCGGAGCTGCTAGTCTATCCGAAAAGCATGTACGCCGAAGGGGGGGACACTACCCGGGGCAGCGTTTTAAAAAGCGGCTAGCCGCTTCCAGGCTGGCCGGTCCTCCGTTCTGGGTCGGCTGCATCTCGCTCGGTCCTACTTCACTGAGCGACTGGTCATGTCGCGTTAGCCGAAGGCTCCGCACGAAAGACCCCCGCCGAAAGTGGCAGTTCACGTTCGCGGACCCGGTGGCTCAGTGTATAGAGCCCCGCTCCGGTCCACCGCCGACGCGGCCTGCCGCTTCGGCGTAACTCGTTTCGAAACCCCGGGCTTAGATTCTCCACGAAAGACGCGGGTTTCCTCATAAAAAGCCGCATAACGAAGCAGACAAGCGAACTACACCGCACGCCAGAATCTTTGCGGGCACGTACCAATAATTATTCCGGCAAGACGGCAGAGGAACAGCGAGTGGCGTCAAGTATTAGTCGCCCTAAACTACACTAGTAAACTAGTACCGTCCGCGCGTCCATATTTTTTTCTGTGAGATTTGACCTGTTCGCTGCTGCCCCCTGTGTCACAAACCCGACAGTGCAGCTACGCTTTGTCTGTAATTCACCGCTTCACCGCAGGTAGGGCCTAAAGAGGACGGTCGGGCAAGAGCATCGCACCTTTGCCTAGAATTTATCATTCTAATATCCCCTACGTATACATTGGCCTTGGAACAATGGCTGGGTACATATCTTCCAAATC
>JAODLD010000045.1:6899098-6922598 GCA_026781065.1 Mormyrops boulengeri | reverse complement strand
CCTAGAATTTATCATTCTAATATCCCCTACGTATACATTGGCCTTGGAACAATGGCTGGGTACATATCTTCCAAATCCCAGTTAAAGTTTGCTTTCTAACGCTGAGTATACATTAATAAATTGTATATAGAGAGATATGGAGAATGTCACAGAGTTTGCATGCTCTCCCCATGTTATGTGGGTTTCTTCTGGCTAGTTTGTGTGTGTGTGTGGGCGCGCCCTGCAATATACGAGCTTCTCATCTAATATTTACCCCAGCCGTGTGCTCAAGGACAGGACCCCAGCCAAGATAAACAGAAGATAGAAGGACAAAGAATATGAGATAGGGACCAGTAAATTATATGGAAAATGCTTTATAATTCTTGATAACTGGAAAATTTAAATTCGTAGTTATAACCTTGTGATTGTGAAGAGTATCAGATAAATGTGAAGTAAGGCACCTTAAGCGATTTAACTGGGCTAATGCAAAGCGTTAAAGAGACGTTAACTGATGTCTAAAGACTGTATATTCACAGAAGGAAACCACTGATGTACCTTTCATATTAGAAGAGCTTAAAAAAATCTTAAACTACTTCAAATGTGTAAAAGCAAAATCTTTGAAATACTTACTATAGCTGCTATTACATCAGTACTATGTCTCTCTATTTCTGTATCTGACTAGTTAGTAAGTAATTGTATTTTCTAAATTAAGGAAAAAAAATACCATGGAACAAAGCTTAAGGTTGTGCAATTTAGGGTGGCCCATGTTTTGCTCAGGGGTGTAGATATTTTCAAAAATGCCCATCTTTTTCTTATCTACGGCCATCCTAACAAAGCAAAACAGGTTAAAGTCCTGGGATTTGAATTGGAAAACTCCAAGCCCAGCAGCTTACGCAATATTCTACAAACATTCACTAGCCATGCTTATATGAGCCTACCATTGTCACACTGTGGAACACTGCGCTCTCCTACAGAATCCCTCTCACTATGGTGTAGGTTTGATTGACCATTGACCATTTCCTTAGGAAATACCAAACCGTGTCAAATGGGAGATAGAACTAACAATACACCCAATAAAGCCAAATAGTAGTGTTTACACGTACATTTAATTCAAGGTGTTAATCATCCATCTCCTTTACCTAGAAAATGTAACAGTAGAGAGTTTTTGAATAATACAAAATAATACAAATCAATACAAGTGCAATACAAGCAATTCAAGTAGTAGTGTATCTAGTCAAAAACAATCTAATTGTTTAAGGATAAGAGAAGCCACAACAAGGAAAATATAATTCCTTAAAAGAATAACTTTTTAGAAAATAAAACAGTCAAGCATGGCAATACGCTATGAGCATAGTCTTAAAAACTGGCAAATCACACGGGGAAAAAACCTCACTAAATCAAGTGTAGCAACAGCGACTTTTCCTTCATATGGAAGGTCAAGCAGTAGAGTCCAAGTTAAAAGTGCATACATCTTCCTTTGGTTACCCTAATTAACTGCTATATATATATGATCCCTAAAAGAAAATTTCAAAATTTAACACAGTAACATTAAAACAATACAGCACTTTTTCAAATGAACATACAACAATATAACGATGTAAAATCATTTTAGAAAGAAATATAGTGTTTTGAATTGGTAAGAGAACATACGGTTACGTTAAAAGCTGTGATTATTAAATCTGACTTGCTGGATTGATCCACAATAGCTACCTTAGCAATGTCTATATAAACAGTAACAGCTACCTTATAACAGATTAGAAAAGCATAAATATTATCTTCATTTTGAAGCATATACTTTAACATAAATACACAAATATTGCAAACTAAATCAAATATCATAACTCCATTATGCGTTAATATGTTCCACAATCCAACTGACAAACGAAGTAAAATAATTTCGCATGCTATTGTTATACACTGTATTTACAGAAAAGAAACCAACTAACATAGCCTGTGATGTGGTCTGGGGGGGTACAAAATGTTTAAATGGCAGGAAACCTAAGCTGGGTTTTGGCTAAATGAAAAGGTTACAAGTGGAAGACAATACAGAAATTTTCAACATGGTTTGGTTTTGCATTCGCTTCTTATTCAGCTGGGATTTTAAACCATTTTCAGTGTGTCACCCGCAGAATAATGAACAATTTTTCATAACTCTTTTACACATAAAGGCAACAGAGACACGAATAGTTTACAGTGCCACCCTTTTTTGCCGTAGTCTTGGCAATCATGTTCATGTCCTCAGTCTTTTGGTACATGTATGATATTCTGCCCATATAGCCAATCACTCAAATGGTCAGTATGGGGCAGGAATGAGCTGATCATTGAGATTACTGGGAAAATTCATGGTGGGCCACTGTATCGTTGGGCCATGACTGAAAAATATTCAATGGGAATGAAATATCCATGGTTGATTTTGACCCCAAGTGCATCCCAGGTCTGGGGATAATTTAGATACCAATTTCATGTTAGAGCTGCTTCACTGAATGATATATTCTGCATGTACATTGTACTGTACATTTCATTTAAATTGGCTGCACCAAATCATAAACAAAAGCATATATACTAATGTTTACACAACTGATGCGTTAGAGGAAACAATTTAAACTACCTAGATGACAAATTTCAATTTTCAATTTTATTTTTCAACTACCTTCCTGTAGACAGACATGATGTCAAAATAAGATGAAACTTCCATATTGTAATACCCAGAATTTGCAACAGATAGTGAGCTTAGTTGTTACCGTGGTATTAAGCAGCACCTTAAAAGTGACACTGACAAAGGGACCTTATCGGCCTTTAGGAGTCAGAATATAAAGGGCGTAGTTCCCACAGTGACCTGTGGGTGGAGTTAGGAGGCGCTCTTGGCCTGTTTGGCAGCATTGGATTGGGCCACAGGCCTCTTCAAGGCCCACTTATCAACCTTGGGGGGCTCGGGCTCGTCGGCTTCGGACTCACTGCTGGAGCTACTGGAGCTGGAGCTACTGCTGGGGCTGTCGCTCCCGCTGAAGTCGTAGCAGTCCTTCTCCCGGCTGCTCAGCGCCTCCTTTGACTTCCGCTCTCCCTCCATGGCCCCCGGGGTTGCCTTCACACTGGACACAGGGCCGGCTTTGGCCTTTCTATCCGGCCAGCCCTTGGGCTCTGGAGTGAACCTCAGGGACGGGTTCTGTTCCGCACTGGCTTTGACACGATCCTCCTTGGGTTTCCTCTTCAGGAGCTTCTCAAAGCTCTTAGAGGGTTTAGAACTTACAATGAACCAGTCCTGACATGAGCAGAAACATAAAATATCTAAATATTGTGGGTTATTGGTTCAATGTTTAAGGTTCAAATCATGTTACTACAGGCTATTCGCTACAAGCTATTCGCTTTTTCAACAAGTACTGCTGATAACCGGTTAAGTGGTAAACACTAATCGCTCAGCTAGTTTCTTGGCCATCTTTGACATTGTTGAAACCCAGCACAAAAGTATTCTGAATAAAATAAACATTTAAATAACCTGGAGAAGTCCAACCTTATTACAGTACAGTACTTTGCAAAATTTTAGGCAGTCAAAGAAAATTATGTTTAAATGATCTTCATATTGATTTATAACTATGATATTATGTCTAGCAAAGTGTCAGCTTTCAGATCTTGTCTGAAAGTCACCCCAGTATTTGCAGTAACTGTCCGATATACTCATGCATTACTTGACTAGGCCACTGGCAAGCCACAATTGGCTAAGTAATGTTTCATCAAATTAATTAACTAATTAAATTAATTAATTTAGTGAGCAGGTGGTGAGCAAGTACATGGAACGGCTGCGGTGCCCCTGAGGAGAGGTTTGGGAACTGAAGCGGTGTTCATCTAGCCATCCAGCAAGATACCAGTAACTTTTTTGACAGCGGGTTCCGGTTTCGCTTGCATATTCTAACTTCTGAGTCATGCCTTTTCATGAAATTTCTGTACATCACTTACCTGGGAATGGATGGAGTTGATATGATACTTCACCCCACTCTCTGAGCTGAATTCTTTCTCGCATATCAAACATTTGTACTTCCCTGCCTCAAAGTCCCCCTGGACAAAGGAAACCAATAGCAATTCAAGTTACCTCGTTCATACAGAAAGTGAGTAACTAATATGAAGCTTAAGCAACTTTTAAACTTTTTTCTGTCCGTGTGACATCAGTGAACCATGCGGTTCAGGAAAACAAGTGCCAATAATTAATTGTCACTGGGGCGGAACCCTCAAGGGTCTGCAAATTGTACCCTATTATTACTGGTTGCAGCTCTAAACTTAAGATAAGAAGGTCCTTGGGTCAAATCCTAGAACGATACAGAAAACTGAACCACCCCAGTAATAGTTTTATTTAAAAAATATCTGTTTATGATACAAACATACCTAGGTGCATTTTCCAAACCAATAAATGAACATGGATAATCTGACTTTTTGGATCGGGGCAAATCATTGAGGAGGACAATGCTGTTAAGAAGCACAGGGGTAATTAGGCAGATGTTTGAAAGCACAGTTACCCTGGAGCAGAGTCCAAGATGAGCTTTCAGCCCAGAGACACTGGAGTAGACAGAGTCACAGCCCTGGAAGAGACCACGAAGTTCTTACAGGATGCACACATGGAAGATCCCACCAACACAGCCTCCTTACAGTTTCTCCCTGTTGAAACCCTGCAGCTGCCTGACCTGGTTTGGACACTGCACTCTGTGTTGGAGCTTAACTTCATTTTTCCACTTGCGGAGAACTTCCTGACTGAAAGCAGGTAGCCCAGGTCGCGCATACTTGAGCTAGGGATTCCAGGGAACAGAAACGTAGCCATGTGCTTAAAACCAGGGTTTTCGAAACTTAGGCCTACAAGGCCGCAGTTACTGCTCGGCAAACCCGTTCTACCTTCTTGTCATCTGGGACCAGGTCCTGCTGCACCTTCCTCTTGGGCCACTCCTTGAGCAACTCCTCACTTGCAATCTCCTGCAGGTGGAAGATGGCTACCTGGGCGGATACCCTCTTCACCCTCCCACTAGGGGTCCTTTCTGGGTCCAATTCCTGTTTTGGTGGTATCTTTTCATCATCCTGGGCCTTCAGTGGGCTCTGCAGAAAAACACAACTACTGCTAGACTCCATGACGACACGTGCTGAGGATTTTTGAGCTGCTTGCCCTGGTAGCAAGCAAAATCACAGACACAATGTTTTGGAAACAAAGATTCCAAGCAAGCAAGCAAGCAACCAACCAACTAACCAGCCAACCACGTAAACATCTTTCAGTGAACACAAGCCATGTTCCCTGGGAGTAGGAGCAGGTGACTCACCGGGTCGTGTTCAGACTTGACATGGTACTCCAGGCCTGCTCGGGACCTGTAGGCCTTCCCACAGTGTCTGCAGTTTAGCACCAGCTTCTCCAGCTCAGACTCCTCCTTGCCACATTTCCTCGTGTGGTACAGGTAGCCTGTGATGCTGGTGAAACTCCCACCACATCCCTGAGATTCGGGACACAGGGTGACCCACATCGACATTTCCTCCCCTGTATCACGAACTTCAAGCTGAACGCATTATCAACGTTATAATGGTCCAAGCAACTAGAGGAGGTGGGGTCAGGAAATGTCATCGGTTGGTCCCGCCTCCTCTACAATCTGATTGGTTCTTTCTCTGGACCAATCATTTTTCCTTTTGCCCTCAGAACATTTTTGTCTAAGCCAAAACTCCCACCAGCTAAAAATGTCAGCTAAACAAGAGAATGGTAAAGTCATAACGGAGAATAAAAGGCATGAGCTGGAATAATAAGGAAAGGCATACCTCATTCGAGCATTTCAGCTTCCCCATCCTTTTTAGAACCTTTCGGAGATTTTCCTTCACAGACTGGTCATCCTGTTCGTTGTCCTCTGACATGGGCTAGAAAACGCAACAGAGAAATGGCCGTGAGCCGGACAGGGCCTACAGCACATCTGCAGGGGTGATTCTCCAGTACATGAGGAATGACCATTACCATGTTGTTGTGGTCCGCCATGATGTGATACTTCATGCCTGTCAACGACTTTAACTGCTTCCCGCAGTGTTGACACGTGAAAGGATTCTGTTGGATGCAGAAGAAAAAGTAATTAATCCATTCATTTTACCAGGCGCGGACTGACCATCGGGAAGTTTAAGAATTTCCCTGGTAGGTTGGCCTTTCTTCCTCAACCCTGGCATTGTATGGTGTATATACCAGGGGTACCCAACCTATTGCAGGAGATGATGAATGGATAATGCTTAATTTCATTGGTGGCCAATTGGTTGATCATGACTGGCAAAATATACCAAGGAGGACCCCCCCAGTCAGCAGCAAACACCAGGGCTCATTTTTGTTGCCAGCCCGCACCTACTGTCAACCATCCATTCATCCATCTTCCAGCCACTTATTCTGGAGAGGATCTCAAGAAAACAAAATTAATGAATAATATTTTGGCATAACCAACCCTGATATGATAGCAGGTAGCGATAGTCATACGTACCACTTTGCAGTTTGTCATGTGTTTTTTCAAGCCATCTACAGTTTTCCTGCTGACGGTTTTGCACCTTGGGCACGTGACTCGTCCTTTGTCTACAATCTGCAGATTCCACTGCTCCTCCTGGCTCCCTGTCCAAATGAATGGCAACATGTTGATGTCACTATGCAGTGGCTGTGACCTACAGCACACTGCCAGTAGATGGCAGTATTTCTAGCACTATTCTTAAACACTCATGAAGCACAGTTCCTTCTAAAAGGGAGTAGAGGGGGTGGCAAGTTGGATGAGTGCATCCCACCAGGAGTGTAGACTGGAAGACCCTTCTTGGGAGCTCGGTCTTTGGACATTGGTTCAGGGATTCTTTCTGCATTTTGGGGCCTCTGGTTTTGTCCTGGAGGAGCTGCTGACAGAATCAATGACAAGGTATGATATCAGTCATGCCATTTAAGTATCTCACATTAAAGAAAGACAAAAAACAAACCACTTAGCATTACCTGACTGTTTCACTGCATCAGCCAAAGCTTCTCTGGAAAGCTTGCCGTCTTGCCCAGCTTTGCGCCTTCTTTTGGTCACGGTATCTGGGTGAGAACAACACCAAGATGCCATGACATTGCCGATATTGGGGCTCTGATCAGCTACTGAATTACAGCACATGGGATGAGAGTGAGTGCGAATATTTCACTCTGGCAGCATCCTGTGTCCCTCACGTGTCCAGCGCAGAGGCATTTCTAGGGCAGAGCGTTCTTAAGGTGCCTCAATAATTAACTTTTTCGTAGAGTTTAACCTTTAACCTGCGGTTTAACCTTTGTTTTGCAAGTAATCACTGAATCTGAAAATACTTCAGGCTTGTCATACACTTTAACAAGCAACACAACAAAACAGGAAATTAAGAAAAGACCTTTTCAGTCATGGTGGGAATGCTCACCTGGTCTTGTCTCCGAGCGGGGCCCTCCAGTCCTTGCCTCTGCCTGGCATAACGTACTAGCAGAGCCCTCACCGCCATTGGCCAGCGCGAGGTGTGACGCCTTACTGGTGGAGACCTCCGCAGGCAGAGACGCGGGGCACTGGGACCTGGGGGAGACAGCGAGGAGCACAGCCACTGGCAAGGCGCCCAACGACGGCTGCAAGTACATCACTGGCGCGACCCGGCATCCAGCATGTGATGCGATGCTGCGGAAAGCCCCAAAGTAAAGCGGAAGGGCCACACAACCAGTATACTGAGTCTCCAGAATCAGACCAGGCATTACCAATGTCAGAATTGTTTTCCGTGTAGCATCTAGCAGGCCAATAAGACTCCTAGGGACAAATTAATCAATAGTAAGAAGCTTTAAATATATACATACAAACATGCAGAAGTCTTAACTACATTAGTCAGGAGTCCTGCTAGCCACAATGCTAATGGTCACAAATGCAGCTGCTTAAATACCATCCTTCAGACACTTACGATTTTCTTTCATACGTTCTCTTTATCTTTCGGACCTTCTGCTGCTCTGCCTTGTCAGACTGTAACAGGAGAGCAAAGGGGTTTATAATGCAGAGAGAGAGTGTGTTGTAACACCTGTCAGTTTCTGGCTAGAGGAGGACAGACAGCAGCTGTAACAGAGGGTAACATTCAACATAAAATGCCTGCAGGTGGGGGGGCAGTTGGTCTTTGACCTCCATAAAGAAATCTTTTTATAACCCCCATGACAGGCCAGCTCAGCTCTTTGTTCCTGTATACAGGCAGTCCTTGGGTTAAGAATGTACACCTTACAGACAGGTTGTACCTATGAACGGACTAAAGGAATAAAGCCTATTATATTAAACATTTTGGTTAAATATACAATGTGTCGTAATAACAAACGTGCACACTTTGTGACACTCGTGAAAACATTGCCTGGCTTCAGTGGCTTGTCAGTTTGAGCTACAGTACAGTACCATTACTGTATAATAATAATAATAATTTTATAATCGACTTACTTACAAATGTGATTTTAAGACAGACTTAGGGAACGGATTTCGCTCATAAACTGGGGACTGTAAGATTGTAACCTATAATTGGTTTTAACAAGCACTCTGGGGCAATAATGTTGGGATGGTACTATATGCATAACTGGATTGAAGTAAATGATACTGAAAACAATAACTGTATGGATTAAACACACAGCATAATCATACATACAGATGAATTCCCAGCTATGTTGGTCCTAAACTGCGAAACACGAAACTTTAACGTATTGCAAAAAAAACTCTGAAATATTAAGAAAGCAGAAAACACTGAGAACATTTTATTAATGTTGTTTTTTTACTTTAGGGCAGCATACTCATTTGATGACAAGATAAGTTGCAGCACGTTTCTCATACAGGTTGAAGTCCTTGTATGCATGAGCAGGCCTGACTGATCTCTTAAACTTTGGAGATTTCGCAAAAAAAATTAAATAATAATAATTAAACACTGCTCTACAGGGGTGCCTTTCCACTGTTCTGTCGCTGACATTCCCTCCATTAGTGTCACACCTAAACAAGAAATGGTGGCCATTCATTCACATCCCTTCCACCACATGCCACCGCCCTGCATTAGTAAGGTGACACTTTTAAAAATCACCTCTTTGTCTATTTATGTTTTGACACTCTCAGCCAAGACCTCGGATACGCAACCAGGTTCCCATCGATACTATTTTGTTTGCGAATCTGGGTCTTACCTGGTACAAGTTGAGTGACAGATATTTCCAGAAATTAGATGTGTGTCTTCAATTTTCCTACACGCTGTACTGCTTATGCATCTGGCCAAGATATTTAAACGCAAATCTATCCCAGCCAATCCCAGCAGTTGACTCTGAATACATCTAACAGAGTCACAGACTGCAGTAGTGTAAATTCATTGTTACTGAGAGTTTATCCATCCATCCAGTACAGGGTATAGGGGCCCATGAAAATACAGTTTTCATATACGGTATATAACGAAACTAAGTACACCCCAAGTCAATATCACGAAAATGTTAAGTAATGACAAACATTTTTGTTTGCAGCCAAAGCCCAAGAAGAATGAAGACATATAATAAAAAAACAGTAACGTCTAATTAAATAATGAAAATTCCATATGTGATATCAAAGTGCGACATAAGTTAGTATACCCTTTATTAGTGACAATCCATTCGTTTTATTATATTTCTGATGACTGATCGATTCTCCTGGGCACGGATGATACCAGTGATGCGCAATTCTGTGGAGAGACTGTCTGCCGTTCCTCACAGACGCTTCTTTTCAGCTGCTCTTTGCTGGAGGGGTTCACCTCCACCTTACACTTTAAAATACCCCAAAGGTGTTCTATTGGTTTTAAGACAGGGGACATACTTGGTCAGGTCATAATTTTCATTTTTTTTCCCTTGCTTAAACTCTTGTGTGATTTTTCCAGTGTGTTTGGGACTGTTGTCATGTTGGAAAATTCCTCTCCTGCCAGCTCTTCACTCAGTGTTTGGGTTTACAAACTTGCATTCATGGCGCCATCTGTAAATGTCATCCTCTCTACACCTTTTGCACACGTGCGACGGTCGGCACAGTGCAGTCACCGTGGTCATCCTGGCCAGGTCTACACCAAACATGCTGGACCCCTTCTGATTCAAACAAATTTATTCTGGTTTCATCTGACCAAAGAATGTGCTGCCAAAATTAATAATAATAATAATAAATACTTTTATTGATCCTCATGGAGAATGTCTCTTTATGCCTCCCCCAGCTTGCTCTCTGATGGTGAGAGTAAGCTGGCTGTGAAGGGCAACCACCTGGGAACCGGGGGTTAAGGGCCTCGCTCGAGGACCCACAGATGTGCTGTGGCCGGGCTCAAACCAACAACCTTCTGATCACAGGCACAGCCCACTGAGCCATGCACTGCTCCTAAAATTCTTTTTATATTTACTGGTAAAATTTAACCTTACAGTTTTGTGCCTTTCTGTGATTAATGGTTTCTTCTTGGATGCCATCCATAGAGGTTGACTTCATGCAATGTCCTTTGCATCATCTTTGTTTCATTGCAAGTTTCTGTAAATAGCAAATAATTTTTCAAGGACGGCCACTGCGTCTTCTGTTGTTGGTCGGATGTCTCTTCCTAACCACTGCTGCAGCTGTATTTTGGTTAATGTTCAGTATCTTGCTGACGATCTTGTACCATCTCCCATCGCTATGAAATCTTACAATCTGGGTTCTTAATTGGTCAGGCAGTTCCTCACCATGTGGAGACATGTTGCATTAGGAACAACCCAGACCAAAACTGTGAAAGCTGTGCTTTGAAAGCTGTGGTGTTCACATGTTATAATAGAATGGTGATACTTTATTAATCCCCATGGGGAAATAATTTTTTTGTTATTTTTATTTTATATCCTTGTTCATGTAGCTTGGCTTAATTAGGAATTACATGTGCAATCACTTTTGGTCCAGCGGGTTTGTACTTTAGGGCCCTGGTTTTCAACGTACTCTATCCAACCAGTGGCCTGTACTATGAAGCGGGGTTACTGGCTTATCAGAGTAACTTGTCGGATTTAAGGTAGTCTGGGCAAAGTGTAAGTGAACGAATATGAAGTCCATTTAAACTGTGGTACCTTAAATCCGGCAAGTTAACCCGATAAGCCAGTAACCCCGCTTTGTAGTACAGGCCACTGTTTGTTTTAAAACAGACATAAGATCAAATATCATGCACTTCAACTAAAAGGTATAAAAAATTAAAATGATGTAATTTAGAATAATTTAACATTTTAGAGATATTGCACAGGGGTGACACAGTATTGGTATACACTGCAAGTTAAAATTTGACAAAAATTTGGACACTACGTGCGTTATGTTGCAATGTGTATTTCATTTTATACGTTTCCTCTAACAGCTCAGGCATAAAAGGGTCAGAAATGGCAAACGTTTCCTTACCTTCGCTGCACTCTCTGCTTTCGATTTACACTTCTTGTTCACATTGCTGCTGGAGTCTGAAATGCACAATTAAACTTTAACACTAAATAAATTTCCTCTCATCTATTACTGTATTAAAACAACAAATTCTAAGGAATAATTAAGGAAACTGCTTAAATGCTTTTGTTGTATAAGAACATATTATAGTTTGGGAGCTTAATGAAATGCTATTTACTTCTTTGACCAATTAAAAACTTAAAAACAATTTATACAGAATAGTTAGTGAGGCAAAATAAGTTAAGGGGCTGTTTTTCCTTAACAACCACAGGAAATACTCCCAGGATTTTAATTTGCATACTTTGGCCACAGACTGATGGCTTTCACCACTAAATTGCAAAGAGTACCTTGTCCATTCCCTTTGGGGTTTGCCCTTGAACCCTTCCTCTTCCTGGAGGCCTTAGGAGTTGACGCATTCTTTGACTTAAGATCCATCTAAATTACACCTTACGCACGAATACGGGAGCAAACAAGTGGTCACACGAAGGAACAGACTCAACTCGCGTTTTGTCAAAGCCTTGAACCAATCCTTACATCAACAACAGCGAAGACAATAAATCCCACGCCGCACAATAAAACTTCAAATCAACATTACAAATAATAATGCTATTCTTCATGCATTCTCATTATTTGCCAAGCAATTATTCTACTGCGCTGTCAGTTCTGCGAACGTTAATGTTGATTAGTGCGGAAAAAACTGGCACAATATTAAACAAACAAATGAATCAAAACGCAGAAGGCAACATGAAACTATTTCGGGATTCGCTTCACCGGGATATTTGGGTGTTTAATATGCATATTGTCCGTCTTGGCTGCCAGATTTTGGAGGACCTTACCCTATTGTCACAACAGTATATTGTATCAGTCCTTGCTGGGGGCTGGACACGATGTTAAATTAGAGAAGCACTATAACATTGGGGACATTTGTGCATGGCACCGTGGAACACTTGTTGCACCAACAAACATTTGTGCACAATTAATGCTAAATTAACAAAAACACTAAATACAGTCCGAACTCAGAGATGCCCGTTATCTTTTCATCAGGGTAGAAACACAGTAGTGGTGTGATACGGTTGTAGAGCCACCATCATTGTCGGCAGTCTACTCAAATAAACGCTTTATAACCTTATCGAAAGATACAATTTATTGCACAACAATATTTCCGTCGCACGCGCGATCTCGCAACGCTCAGAAAACTTAAATTGTTGTGAATTAATGTCAAATGCTGCACCGTAACATGTCTACCCATACCTCTTCCTCGCTTTCAGATAGGTTTTTTGCTCCCTTTCGTCTCGTCGGTATTGTATTTGGCTATTTTGTCCTCCAAATTGTTTTTGCTAAACATTATTCGGATAGGGGTTGCAGGGACCACACGGACGCGATTGCTGGAAAATCCTTATCAGCTGTACTTTAAAAGGATGATGATAAGACAGACCCACTCGAATTCACCATATTCCCATCCCCGCGGCGAGATGACTTCATTGTCGTAACGCCCTCTACTCCGTATTAGCAAATGGGATATCCGTCTCATTCATTACTCCATAGGGGGCGGCTCCGCGCCATCGGCCAGTAAGAAACAGCTGTCATGATACAGCCCAAAAACAAGAGCTCGCCCGATACGCGCCCTGCTCCGGTGCCGACAGATATGGAAGATATTAATTAAAATACAACTCCGTAGTAATTTCGGTTTTGTCATGCAGCTGCTCCCTTGCAGAACTGCGCCGATTACATCGCGAGCTAGAAGGTCATTAGATGAACAATGAACGCTAGTGAATGCCGTGTAGGTCCCACGCTTTGTCTCCTGCATCACGGTTGCACTGAGCTGCTGTTTTCGCTCTGGTGGCCTGCTCGTCAGCCTTAAAGAGTCTGGCCATCCTCCCCGGTCCTCTTTCATTAGTAAGCAGGTGTACCTAATGAAATGGCCGATGAATGTACTGTAGCCTATATTTGAAAATAGATTATGGAGCCACCCGTATTGTCTCAGTTATAATACAAAACATAAGACAGATCGTTTGATAATTGCTATAATTTACCTTGAAAGATAATTCATTACATAACCACAAGAGGACAGATTTAATTTTCTCATATGTCAAAATTTCATGGAAATGTTTCCATTTTTGTCATCTGACAAGGGATAAATTTGGGGGCTATTGCTTTTGTTAATTTTCAGTTAATCTGATGCTAAAAACATGATTAGAGGGAAAATGTTGCCATTAAGTAGGACATAATATATCTGGATAATAGATTTAAATATACAATGGGTTTAATATGTAGCTAAATCCTTTTGTTATGTCAGTTACGCAGTGGGGATCAGGCCCAGACTGGGACTCATTTTCGGCCTGAGAGTTTCACGCCCAATTCCAGCCCATTTTGTCTTCGTTCTGGGAGCGAACTTTTATAAATGATGCCACAGTTCATATTATCCCAATAACATTATGACTGACATTTCAAGCACTAAATAAATAGCATATTGAACTGTTAAATCAGTCTGACCTCCTCAGCCTCGTCTGGCCTCTTTCTAATTTCCATCGTTTGAGAAACAACAGCAAGTGATTATTGTGGGACCTTCGCAACCGCGCACTGCGCTCAGTCAGTTCTAAATGACAAGCGATCACACTGACAGGCATACTGTGTCTTTGCATGTGTCTCTATGCAGAGCAGCTGTGGTCTATTGTGTGTGTGCGTGTGTGTGAGTGAGTTATAATATTATTTTGTTTCCTACTGACTCAGTTTTAATTATTATGCTGATCAGCACAACAGCTATGAGGCTCACCGGGGATTCTCTGGAGTCCCCTGATTGGCCTCTCTAGGCCTGATGGGGATACCGTCCCTCAGTGGGCTTAAAATAAGTTGGTTGGTTGGAGTAGGCCTCTGTTTTGCTTGCCATATGCGGAATGGGTCACTGGCATTTTAATTTATACTATTCAAATAGATTTGGTAGCCGACGATCAGTTTGTCGAGGCCCCTGTCCTCGACTCCCACCCGATCTGCATTGCACCCGATATGGGAGTCAGCTGAGGTGGTTTGGGTATCTATCTAGGATGCCTCCTGGCATCTCCAAATGGGAGGAGGCCCTGGGGCAGACCCAGTACATGTTGGAGAGATTACATCTCTGGGCTGGCCTGGGAATGCCTTGGGATTCAGAAGAGCTGGAGAAGGTGGCTAGTGAGAGGGAGGTCTGGACATCCCTGCTTCGACTGCTGTCCCTGCGACCCGACCCCAGAGGAGCGGCAGAGAACGGATACGGTTAGATGGATGGATGGATGAATGAATGAATGAACTATTCAAATAAAAGCTACTTTACATATATCAGCTGATGCACTTAACTGGACTGCTGACAATAACAGATTGAATAAAATGACTTTCCAGCCCAGGATAGATTAAATAGGCATGTAACAGGAATTTTGCAAATTGTCTTTAAAAACCAGCAATACAATTCATAATCTAGTTTTTCTTAACATGTATATACTTACCTGCCGTACTCGTGATTGTAATTATCGTTTGGCTTGCTGATGTCACATGATCTCTGTCTGTGCTTCACGTAACCTCTGTACAATACCAGCTCTGGGGAAAAAACTGATAATGTTCATCTGCAGTATTTGTGTAAATACTCTCAGTTTTAGGTTAAAACATCCTTCTAATTTAACTTTGTAATTCATTTTTAAACAGGCACCAGTTAATGGGGTCAGCTAACTTTAAATGAATAGTGGGATTTGTTCTGTGTACAGGTTGTTCAAGGTTAATTAATTAACTAAGTGCTCACTTGGAACCAAACTTAGTACCTGAGAGTTTAGGGTAAGACCAAGACCAGGTTTGAGAGATAATGACAAATTAATTAATTTAGTTCCCAGGGGCTGCCTTGCCGTAGAATTTCTGAGCCGCTAAATAAATGGGAATTAATTCTAATTTATTTAGACAAAAGTGCTATCCAAGTGACTGAGAGTAATTAAAAGCTGGCGTAGGCTGAAAATCAGCATGCCATCTGAGTCATTGGGGGAGCAATTACAAACCAGCATCGTGGCCTTTGGAGAAGAAGCACCACAGATTTCAGAGAATACATTTTAATTTTAAGATAATTGATTTGTAACATGCAACTATTTAAAAAAAAAGCTTAAGAAAACTATATGATAAACCGAACGGAGAGACCACAGCTCACTTTACTAAGAATCCTGTTGATAAACCCAAAACGTCTTTTGTAAGTTTCAGTGTACACAGTCAAATATATCTGACAACCAGATATATTTCTGTGTTATATTAGATTTATGTACTCATGAACTAAATGTACATCTGAGTAAATGTAATTGTGTCTGACGTTATGCTTATACATAGAGGACCTTCTGACTATGATGGACTATGGTGCTGAAGTTACTATGGTGCTGAAGTTACTATGGTGCTGAAGTTGGCTCCTGATTCATAGCTTCTGATTTGCTGGCTTGTAATTTGAAGATTCTTATTTGCTGGCTGAAGTTGGCTTTTTATTCGGATAGCAGTAGCAAACTAAAGGGTGTGTTAGCCGAAGCGCAACTCCTGCCCAGTTAATGTGTACAAATAACATGGAAGCATGTTTACAAAGGCACAGAATAAAACGTCTGATGAACATGTTGGATAAATCATGTGTTTTAGTTTTTTAATGTATTTATTCATTGTATTACTTTTTTCAGAATTTGTTCAAAACCCGTATGATGTTAAAGTTTTGGTAACACTTTACTTGAGGGGGCATAAATAATGCAGTAGTACACTGTGAAGTAATGTATTAATTAACCGTAAATTAAGTGTTAGTTATGTATTGATCCTATGTTCGTTCATCATTATTCAGTCATAACATACAGTTACTACTGGCCTATTTTGTTCATGATTTGTGCTTGATTAGTAAATGAGTCACTAAGTTACTTGTGCCCCTTCAAGTAAAGTGTTACCAATTAAAAAAAAATTGCTTAAAAGCCGTATCAGGAAGGACAAATTCATTCCCCTATAATATTGTCAGTCAGTGAATACCACTCAGCATGAACCATATATTTCTCAGAACAAACTTTTTTTGGTATAAAATAGGTATTTTGGAAATGAACCAAAAAAAGGGATATTCTGCATGAGAACACTGACTAATAAACCATTCACAGTGAATGTGAATTAAATTTAATTCCTCAAAATGGTGCTCCCCTACACAGACATATGAAAACATCGTGCTACTGGCATATGAAAATGAATAAGAATCTGATGCTCTGCATAGTTTCCGAAAGCTTTCACTTTGTTGGGCCACTAAAATCTCAACAACTGCAGCTTCTACATTTCCGTGTGTTTTTATAAGGGATTTTAAGATTGGGTCTGGTTAAACCAGTGAGGATGGTGAATTAATACGAGAACTTGAGATGTAGGTTGGGCAAAGAAGATAAGCCTTCAGCAGCTATGCAGAACATCAGCTTCTTGCTGATTTTCATATTGGAGTATTTTTCAGTAGTACCATTGTTATGTCCGCATACTGAGTTAGCGTTTCTTGACTGTGCTGCAATCATGTTATGCCTGAGTAAATGGTAAATGGACTGCATTTATATAGCACTTTTCTACTCAATGCACTTTACAATTCATGCCTCACATTCACCCATTCATACACACGGGGAAAGCTGCCATGCAGGTCTGTCCTTGCTCAAGGACACTTTGATGGTGCCAGAAAGAACCAGGGCTTGAACCTGCAACCCTCGGGTTGCCAAACAATGGCACTACCTCCTGCGCTACCATCTTCCCCAAGTGATAAGTATTGTATTGGTTGGGTCTGTTGGGGTTGTTAATCTTGTAGATGCATGCCAGAAAGTAAAACATTACAATACAAGTGTGATGTTAGAAATAAACAATAATTCAAATGTAAACCCAGAAAAAAAATAAACCTTAAGGTTTTAAAGGCAGGCAAACTCAGGGTCAGGCAATCAAGGTCCAAAGCCAGCACAGGCAAAAACAGGGTGGAAAAAGTAAGGCAAAGGAAGGTCAGTAAAATAGGCACAGGTCAGGTGAGGCGCAAATAGAGATCAGAGGCTCAGGCTAACTCAGAGTCTTGGATTAGAAGGGAAATCAGAAAACAAGAAAACAGATGATTATGCAGGAATCACCCAAACTCGCCAAAACCAAGAGGATCTCACACCAAACAGCACGGTAAGGCACACTGAGGTAGTGCTCCTAATCAATCTATCACAGCTGGGAGGGGTATAGCTCTTAATAGAAACCTCTTTCTTCCGGTAGCTCCTGGCAGGAGAGGGGAGACGGGTGAACTAGGGGAGGGACTGTGACAACAAGAACAAGGAAGGGAAACATGCAGTTCCAATTTCATTTTTATGCCACTCTCTCCTGCAGCTTCACGGGAGATATTCAAACTGTAGCTTGGTGACTCTAAAATGGTGCACAAGAGTGAGCTCATCCATGTTGAGTAAGGCCTCCCAGTCTCTTCCAGTCTTCAGGATGATAGCACAGCATAGCAGATTCCAGTTTCCCCAGTCAGAAAAAAACTGTACTTAAGCAACGAATATCTGACAGGCCTGCATACTATCACTGTATTATTTCTATTTGAAATTAATTTCACCGGCTCTGGCTAGACAAAGTTTGTTTGGGCGTGAGTACGGTTTTCTTGTCTTATTTGAAATTGTAATGATCTATCGCTGTCATGCTCCCATTTGGCCAGCAGAGGTCTCTGCAGACCATCCTGTTTTGTATCCTGTGTTTCATAATGTGTTAATGACCTGCACCGGCTTATGATTTGCCTACGTCCCTGTGTATTTAAGTTTCTGCCTATGTGTCAGTCCCTAGTTGCATTCCCCATAGTGCATGTTTGTGTTTAGTGCTGTTACGTCCCCTTATCGTTCCCAGTGTTTAGACCAGCCCTTGTTCCTTCTTGCCTTCACCTCTGTGTGTCCTGTATTCACCCCTCGCGATTCTTTGTTTTCATTCTACACATAAAGTCCAGTTTGTTCTGGCAAGATGTGCCTAGATGTTCATTCCCTTCCCGTGTTTGTATATGACAGAAATCTTAATTACTTATTGGCCTGAATTAATTTTATTTAATTTACATTAAACATATCTCACTTAGCGGACTAATATTATAAATTATATTGGAAAAACTGAGTTTGTAGGTATCTATTCTGAAGAGCTCTTTCCATTTGAGCAGTGTTACTGGTTATGGAATGACTGAAAAAGAAATATAGTCAAGATGTTTTTACACAATGAAATGCACTAAAACAAATAAAACTAACACCTTCTGCACCACCTTTCTTCTATGTTTTTGAGTTTGACCTCACATTTTCTCTGTAGGTCTTTGTACTCCAAAGGAACAAGTACATCAAAGGTTTTCCGGGTGGCGTCCATCTTGATTATTTAACTTGTGTTGTTTTCTGGTTGTACAAGTCAATCAGGTGTGATGTTCTTCCCAACTCCGACTTCCAAGGTAAATGGAACGCAGCATATCACACGCTGGGCTGGGATCTCAACCTGTTCCTCGCCAGGCACCGCCCTCTGGGGTCAGAGCCTCAGCCAGCCGTCAGCAGAGGCAGATGAAGCAACAATTCAACCAGTGAAAACAAGCCAGGGTGTAAGACATCACCAACTCGGTCTGGGTCAGTGTCTGTAGGCCCCAATTTTAAAATCCCTTATAATTGTCTTATGTTCTGTCTGCGAGGGAGGGGTTTTCAAGTAAGAATTTCATTGTGCTCTGTATGCTGTACTTTGTACATATGACAATAAACTTCAAACTAAAAACACGGGGAAGTGTAGAAGCATGACGGATGTCTGTTGGACATAAATGAGGACACAGTAGAGGAATTTAAAAGGTGTAATCCTGAACTGCATGTGCCGATGCCAACAAAGGAGTGTACGCCGGCAGCAGTGCGGGCGAAGGGGAATTAGCTGGCCGAAGAGCTGAATCTTCTGTAGCCTGGGAAGGAATCTCAACCGTGCGATGTAGAAAAATAACCACCCTGATGGCGTTTATTTGAACATTTTAAAACACCTAAAAAAGCTGTAGGTTCTGTTTTGTTTGAACAAAGATGGCACTTTTGTTTATATTTTTGAACTGCAGACCCAAAATTAAAATACAAAAAGCACACATGCATAATTCAGTCCCCATTCCCAGCCGCGGTGCTCATTCAGCCGTGAGCTCCTGTGTTCCCCGTCTTCTGACATTATACCGCTTTCGGCACTGAGTGGAGGATCTGCTGATGCCAGAAAACGAGGACACACTCGCTGCTACCTCATCCCATGCCTGCTTCCCCTTAAAAGGCGTAGGTGGAACAGTGGTGCTGCCGTAGATGATGTGGGAATTGATAGGTTGGGTCTGTTGGGGTTATCAAAAAAAGGAAGCCAATTAATAAATGCAACATTGTGTCAATGTTACGATCGTATTCCTGTGCGATCCTTTCTAACACAAAAGCTATGTTTTCATACTTCTTTGCAGGGGAAAATACCCTTGGACCAGGCTAAAACCACTTCAGATATGCAGTGAGTAGTGTGATCTGATAAGAGAAGTTGAGATTTGGTTAGCCTATTACCTTCGTAAGCTATACAACACATCAGCATCTCATACGATTTCATATATTAGTAGTAGTTTGTTGGAACTGTCTGGCCTACGAATAATTTCCTATTACGGTCACCAGCTGTTCCCGCTGTTACCCTTCAGTCACAAAGCGTTGCTCACATCACCTAGCCAGGACACATCCACTTTATACCACAGGGTGGATCCTTCGTGACTCTGCAAAATCAGGCCACATTTCAAGACTGTATTTGAAGGAGCCTTGGAAATGGGACAGTCTTGTCGCACTGCTGTGATATATTCTGTCCTCGAATGCAGCCTGAGAAGGACACAGCCCCTGAATATGGACACAGCCCTTGTATTGCCCTCCGGGTTGGTGGTCCTATAAGGATTTGACATCTCGTGAAAATTATAAACTGGCCTGCCCAAAGCCAGTTGATTGACAGCTTGGCCCTTACAGGAAAAGTAAAAGCAATAGGAGAAAAACAAACGCAATAAAGAAAGGCATTTAGCTTCTTATTTTATTTGCATTTATATTTATTTTGCTGTCTTAGTCAACATTTATTTTGTTATTCTTTCACAGAGTTATTCTTGTTATGGCACTACTGTGACTCCATAATGAACACATCCTTCGGCTTGGTATTGCTAAACGAAAAAGAATCCGCGAATAAACGCCAACTTCACTCAGCGAATTAAGCAGCCGCGGGTCAGCAGCAGCCCTCCACGTCTCCTTCTCCTAACAGTTTTACTTCCGCTTTCATTTCCGTGGAACGATATGAAACACACATAATTCGCATCTTAAGGAAGCATTTAACGGGCAGGAAATAAAGGCAAATAAAGCAATCATGGACAATCAGGTAAGCTGCACGCGTCATGAACTATATAGTCTGGAAACGGCAGGCTGTTATTCTTTTTCAACTTAACAAAAGCAAGAAATTACAGCAATAATCGATCGCAGCCAGGGCAGAAGTGTGAAAGAATCCTAGATACAATTAAAATCACGACAAAACGCAGATTATACGTAAATACGGTAACAGCGAAAAAAGCAGGACGTCTAAGCAGCGTAGATCGTAGGCCGTGTCGACGTCGCTGGAAGCTGCTTACTAATACAAATAAAATACAAAAAAGAACCACCTATATTTTTTTCTTCTAAAGCCAATATTGTTTGGTTTCACTACTATCTGAATAACCATAAGACAGAAAAGGAATTCTTGGCTTTGATGTTTCTTGTCAACGCCTAATGTTTCACTTTCAATTTTACAGGATAACAGGCCGAACTGCTGCAACCAAATCTGTCATATTTTATCATGCGTAGCATTTAGCATATTTTATGGTAAGTCTGCTGCAAGACAGAGCTCTAAATATGTTGTGTATTTGGACTGGTACGGCATATATCACACGACTGACTGAAATTAGAAACAGACAGATAGATAGAGATGGAGAAATGAAGATCTAAGCAAGTATAATTTTCTTGTATTTAGATAAAATTCTAATTTCATTAATAAACTGAATAACAACACATTGTATGAATAAGATTAATTTTTTTGCATTTAAGTATGTTGTCTTATTTTAGGAAATCTTATCAAGTACAATTTTCTTTCTGCACTGGCAGATAATTTTGCCAGTTTTACACCATCTTGTCTCAAAACAGGAACAATTTATGAATGAATGAATTTGAAAGGCCTTTTTTTTGCAGTGTACCGCAATTGATTCAATTTTACAGGTGCCTTTTGGTGGTTTGACTGTCTCTTCCCTGGATTATCCTTCCTCTTACGTAAACTGTATAACATCCTGTGTATCTCCTCCTCTGGTAAGCTGTGTTTCTGAGGATTGACCTCTATCATGTGAATTGATTCATTTTCAGTCAGTTGAGAAAAATATAAGGTTCCTGCCTTTTTCAAATAAATTCCAGGTTTCACTATTATATTATCTTCTGTTGAACTGTAATTAAGTTTTTATTACTCCATAATATTTTGTTTGAGGTGGAGAACACATTAACACATAGGTGCATGAATGACAGATACTGTAGATGAAACCAATCGTTCTGTAGAAAAGTTTCATGTTTGCTTCCTGTTCATGATAATCATAACTCATCTCTAAGTTCCATTTCTCTTCCCCAGTTAAAGTTCACATGTTGGTTGCTGGAGAAACACTTCAGGCCCATGAAACCTTCATGAAAAAGCTGAAGCTGCAGCTTGAGCTCTGCAGTGCAGAGAGCAGCAGCGTCAACCTGGTCTTCTGTCCTGTCGTTTCTCGGATCGGGACAGACATGGAGGCAGCCATGGCCATAGTTCCAGGTGAGACAGGATTCGGTCTCTCACTGCTATTTGTCACCTTTGCTCTGAACTGCAGTTGGTAGCCAGTTGTTTTTATTCAAAGCTGCCTTTCCTGTTAAAGTAAACACATCAAAAATCCATCTGGCATGTTTCAGATTTTTGGAGATACTCCATATTTCAGATGTGCAATTCTTACTGATCCAGGGACGGGAAACGAATGCTTAACACTGGAGGTGTGAGGATGTATTGGTACCACCTTGAACATTTTTATAAGTAAATAGTTAAAACATCACCAGACATATGTGAAGCATTTGAATATACAATTCAGTGACAGCATGTGGTAGCACTAGAAAGCATCATGATGTTTTTGTGAATCCAGCAGCCTCTTCCTTCTCCAGACAATCAATGATCTTTTTTCCCTCCACATGTTGCTTTTTAATTTATCTCCCAAAATAAGAGATACAATAATCAAAAGAAGGGCAGCAGCATCCATGAATGTACATACTGACCTGTTTGGTTTCTTCCTTCCACAGATAACAAACCTGTCATCCTGGTGTTCATGCACCACTGTCATGATCCCAGTTACATAACCAACACCACAGTGCAACCGCCCAGTAACAACGTAGTTCAAATCGTCCACTGTGCCTACCATGAATCACATGGGCTGCTAGAATGCACAGAAAACAAACAGGCTGTTGCCGAGGTACGTTTGATGTTGCTGGGGTACCAGCAAACAAACAGATGCTGTATAGGGGAGAGTATTAAAATAAATAGCGTGCAGCCATTCTCATACATCCAGTTTTAATCAGTTCAGATTGAAATTTGAATTTCATCATGTTTTTATTCGCTCCCTGAATTCAGCCATGATTATAATTTGCTACCAGTGTCTGTCTTCAAATCATTGAGCAAGAACATTGGGGCATCTTGGGTACTATATTTCTTACACTCACCAGGCTGAACTTTTTGGTTGCTGATTAAAAATTATTAGCAGCAAACATAGTAAAGATATTTTAAGAATTAGTCTTGGGGACCAGAGTGTTGCAGGTTTGGGTCCCAGTGGAGATCAGTATAGCAACACTGTTAACTATGTTATGATATATAAAAGGGGAGCCTGATTATCTCTGCATGTATAACATTTGGAAAATACCCAGCATTTAAACTACTGCTTGCAAACCTGGTAGCACAAACTGATGAAGGTCATGTGCCAGAATGTTTGTGCTATACCTACGTTGGACCTACAGTATAATATAAAGAACGTCAGTCATCTTACCATCAGGGGTGGTATGATTCACTGATTCGCGTCGGTGCACTGGCATAAAGGTTCACAATGACATTGCCCAGATTTAAAA
>JAODLD010000045.1:6846685-6887151 GCA_026781065.1 Mormyrops boulengeri | reverse complement strand
ACGAGAAAAATAAGTCGTGATCTCGAGATAACGAAAAGAAAAAAAAAGTTGACGCGTGTCCTCTACAGACTTCCGTAGACCGCTGTAAATTAACAGCGCAGATTGAGCGTTTTAATAATTTTTGTAAACTAAACTTAAATGCCATTAAATCGAAACGGAATCACGGGATTTAAAAGTAGGCCAGTAGTATACAATTTACGGTAATAGTGTAAAATGCCTTAGGTAGAATCTATCGAACTAGCTGTACATACATGGTTTGAAGCTACGTAGCCTATTAATAATATCACAGAAACACACAAACATCTCTATTTTGTTCTAAAAACTACCTTTATTGTGTCACGACAATTTGAAGAACTAAAGGCTGTGAAAACCTTCCAATATAACCGTGGAACGTGGCGAATGGTTTCACTTTCAATTTAACAGACGCAGCACCTGTTTGAACAAATCAAGTTCATATCTGATGAAGCTGCGCGCATACTTAGTGGTAAGTCTGAAGCGGGATATAACTTTGAAAGGTTGTCTGTTAGTTCGGGTATATCATATATAACATTATAAACAGACAATTTAAAAACACACACACACACAGAAACAAACTCTTCTTTATGGTCTGCAGGGGGTAGAGACAGGAAATTGACTTGGGACCAGCAGGTTCCATCTTTCTGTTGTGTCCTTGATACATTGTTAAAATGTATACTTATTTGGTAAATGTTCTGCTGTAAATATGCAGAAACTGTCTCTCTTGCTAAGGGGTATATAATTCTTTGCCTGTGTCACTGTCCCCTGTGTCGGATTGGCATCTTGCCCATTGAGTTTCCTACCTTGTCCCTCATTCTTCCTGCTGTATCTATTGCTGAAGCAGTCATAGTAGATGGTTGATGGATGAAATTTGTGACTATTAGACCAGCTACAGAGATACATATATTGTGGTTTTTGAAATTTGATTATATTTTTCCCCTTCAGATGCAGTTCCTTATGGTCCATATATTCTGAAATTAACAATGGAGGATCTTAATAAATTCCTACCAGGTGAACATAATTCTCAAGTTCGAATACACATCATGGGTCTCATCGATGTGTTTTTACAGGTAAACCGCGTTAACTAACAAAACACTACACTGTAGCCATAGTAACTATTATTTTTACAGTAATTTGCCAAAAAGAGTTTAAATCATAGAAATTTCATAGACTGGACCCTTTGTATAAACTTGCATGTTTTCTGCCATCCCACCTCTAGTGTGAGAATTCCTGAATCATTTTTCTCGTCATTCTCAACCCCAGCCACAAAAACAAGCAGGACCATACAGAGACTTTGTGAGCAGCCGGTGCCCAAAGGTAAAAAGCGGCACTCTGTACCTTTAAAGCTCACGCACAAGTTCACATCCTCAGTATCTTATGATTATTGAAATAAAGCCAAAGTACTTGCATATAGTTTATTTTGCTTTTGTGCCTGTTACTTTCATAATGTGTTCACATTTTTATTTGGTTTTGTGAATTTTGCTTTGATTAATCTGACATTTTCTTTCTGCTGTGAAGGAGCAAGCTGGACAAAGTGTGCATTCAAGCCCAGCTGTCATGAGTAAGTTGCCTAACAAAATCTATTAGTTATATTACAACGTAATGATGTGCAACAGTATGAATTGCCGTTAAGTGCCACAACAAATGTTAATATAAGTGATCAGCAATAAACAGGCAGACCTGCAGGTTAATGTGATCAGTCTAATGCAGAGAGAACAGTTTTAGCTCCTGAGCAGCTACAGGTGGAAGTCAATGGTACAGTATGGAGGAAATATAGCATTTTATTTATGAAAATTAAAAAATGAATGCAGAGGGTATTAGGGGTTAAAACAACAGGTATATTCATTGTAGTTCAGCATTATTCCTGGAAACAATCACACCACCACTGGCCCACTGCTTGAAGGTAAATGTGTTCAGTATTGTGCTGTGCAATAAGAAAGTTAAAATTCAGTTTCTGCTGTCGGGTGGCCACTAGGGGTCACTTCTTGTTTGATGAAGTGGAATCCCCCTCCTTATATGTCCTTGTAAAACTTAATAGTTTGCCCACATTTTCCTCCATCCTTTGTTTGGGTCTTGGTATGGATGTCTGTGTCGTAAGAATTACACTTGCAGCAAGAATTAAGAATTGCATTTGGAAGAAGATTTACTAATAAAATGAAGTAGTAATTTCTAAGCTAGGGACTGTTTCAGAATAGGGCAAAACTGAAAGAAAATCTACAGCACAGATATGTTGCTATGTGTCTATATGCCCTGGTCTCATGCTCTTGTGTGAAGATCTTGCTCCTGAGGTCCCACAGTCCAGTGCCCATCGTAGTGACATGGATATGCCGCAGTGGCCGATGGCTACCCAGGATGTCAACTGGCCAAACATAACTGGGCCAGTGGGTGAGTAGAGCGAATCTGATGAGTGAGCAGATCTTGCTGGAGGTAAAGTGAGTCTTGGGGTCTGAATGATCTCTGCATAAATATGTTCAAAGCTACATATTACACACTTCCAAGAAAAAGAATCAGTGATCCATAAACATTTATTTTGGGTGGAAAACAATGCTGCAATATGGAGGTAATGCCGTATTTTCTTTATTAAATTTAAAAACACTCAGGCAAAAGAGGTCACAGGTTTAAACAGCAGAGGTACAGTTGGGTTCAAAAGTTAATATACACTCATCACAGACATGCTTGACATGGTAGTTTTGGCTACCAAGGATTTCTACAACTGTTCTTTCTCTGTGGCAGAATGATTATAAAACACAAAACGCACAACAAAAAATCGGAAATATGATAAAGTTTCAATTTATTGTCAGTTTTCTGAAACCAACGCAGGGTCAAAATTATACAAACAGGGTCATAAATATACATACAGCACACCTAAACTTTGGTTATATGTCCCTTAGTACACAGTTCATTTCGTTTTTGAAAGTTATAATTCCTGTCAGGCAGAAAACATTGATTTCAGACTGCAGGGATACATACAGCAATCCTGCTTTACTGCTGGAAACAGTGACGGCACTTCATTCGGTCCACTGGCCCACTGCCAGAAGGTTAATGTGACCAGTCTTAGGCAGAGAGAAAAGTTTTAATAAAATCCAATTTCAACTATAAGGTGGCCAATAGGGGTCACTGCTCTCTGGACCTAGTGGAATCTCTTCCATCACTTCCTGCATAACTGTCTAAATAAATTGTTACCTCTGTACTACAACTGACCCAACATGGGAAATATTTCACAGAAGCTACAGGGTTTCCTTCGCCTAGAGTATTCTTCTGGTTTCTCCCAAGCCCTAGGAAGTTGAGATACTACCCTTCTCTAACCAAGCTGTCCAGTACTTCTGAGTTTTTTATCTGCCAGTTTTCATCTGTATTTTTCTGTTCTTGATAATTGTCATTTTAAATTCAATTTCTCTTCTGCAGTCAAAATCCATGCATTGGTTGACGGAGAAACTTTCTGTACCCATGACACCTTCATGGAGAAGCTGAAGCTGCGGATAGTGCTCTGCAGTGCAGAGAAGTGCAACGTCATCCTGGTCTTCTGTCCTGTTGTTTCTTGGATTGGGACAGACATGGAGGCAGCAATGGCCAGAGTTACAGGTGAGCCAGGATTCGGTCACTGTTGTAGGTTACCTTTGCTCTGACCTGCAAAAAATGCTACAACCCACATTGTTTGATTGTTTTATTGAGGAGCTGTGATTTATTGAATAGAAACATTGAATGAAGTTTGGCCACCGGTCTGTCAAGTAGCCCATATACTGTATTGCCATGGCATGTGTCCATAGTGGTAAATAAAGTGCTAATATGTATGCAAATATACAGCCGTGGAAAAAATTGAGACCACTCTATATTTTTAAACATCTAAAAATCTGCATTTTTAAATCATTGTTTAATTGTGGTTCTGCTGGCAAAAGGCTAAGCTGAGCAGCAAGATGCTTTCAGGTTCAGAATTTCTAAGACAGCAGTACACAAAAATAAGGTGAAGCAGGAGACCCTGGGAACGACCAGAAACCAGCCAGATAAAAGGCGGAAGTGACATCCTAATACCAGAGATGACTGTTAACTTATCCAGTAGTTTCTAATGAATCGAAGGATGACATCAAGTGACCTTCGAAAGGAATGGGAAACATTAAGTGCAGGTGTGAGGTGCACTGCTAGGACAGTTTGTATCAGGCTCCTAGAAGCAAGACTGAGGTCCCATAAAGCAAGGAAGAAGCCCTTCATTAGTCAGGAGCAGGGAAGAACCAGACTGCAGTTTGCAGAAAAATATATATTATTCACAGACGGACGCCCATAAATTGAGAAATGAATGAAACTAAAAATTGTGCTGTGGTCCCTTCACTTTTTCCGCGGCTGTACTGTATCTGTGAATATTTTCACACATCATGTTTTGTCAAAAACAACATGGATATTGTGATTTAGGAGGGTATTCTCATTGTCATCGTACCATCCGTTCAGGTATCGGGATTGTATTGGCACTGAAAAACTGGAATCGGTGCACCTCTATTTGTCACCGGGGCTCTGACTTGCAAAAAAAGCTACAACGTGCAGAATTTAGTCTGTCTCTTCACTGAGCAGCTGTGATTAGAAACCTTTGAGAAGTTTCCTGTGAAAGTTAACTCAGATCAATAATGCGTCCATATCACCCAATGAACCTGACAGTTTGCTTTGACTAGTAGGTAATCTGTTAGATAAAAATAACGGACACAAAGACATTAAATTTAGCTTAAATATAAACAGAAATTGCCATGTTTCATGCATGAAACTCATAGGCCTATGAATTATTTTGTATTTTACTATCTTGTAACTAGTTAGAAAGACTCAGAATATGTGTAGTGCATTTCTGTACTTCAAAGTACCTTGACCTGTATAACTTTCCAGCCATGTTTCCATACCCTGGGAAGCTCAGCTCAAGCAGGGGAGACATAGGATTGGATGCCAGCATTCGCTTGCTTCTCCACACCGTGATTGATCGTGCAGTAAGGGGGCAGTAACAGAGGTTATTGATGCCCACATTAACTTGTTTGGTTTGTCCCTTCCACAGAAGACAAACCTGTCATCCTGGTGTTCATGCATCACTGTCACAACCCCAGTCACATGACCGACATCACAGTGCAACCGTCCAGGAGAAACATAGTGCAAGTCGTCCATTGTGCCTTCCATGAAACTAAAGGGCTGCTGCAGTGTCAGGAAAATGATCAGGCAGCTGCCACAGTGCGTTCAGAGCTGAACATATGAAGAACACATTCATACAAATGAAGAAACAGACATACCTCAGGGAAGCATGGATTAACGCTACAAAATAGTGCGTAAATATGATTTTAATCAGTTTTGATCAGTTATTGTATTTCTGTCCTTTGTTGTAGTAGGTTAAGGGTCAATCCATATCAACTCACCTAGACCTCCCAGTTCATGCCATAGATTTTCTTGAAAAAATTCTTGTGAAAAATTGCATCAAATTCGTGGTACCTTGAAAAATCCTATAGCTCTCCAAATACTTTAGTTATGAATTTCTGAATTTTGGCCAATGGAACTTTTTTTTTAGATTTTTTTTGTATGTGTATTTTAAGCACCAATTGCTTATTTTTCCCTGGATTGGGTTTAAATTTACTGGACATCCAAGGATAATTTGCAACATGTATCCATGTAAATAGCTGTTGCTGAATGTTTTACAGCAATGAAATTAATAAACATTACCCAAACTAAGAGTCTTTCATTTTCAAAAATAATATCTCCATTAGTTTTCTCTTTCTTGCAATTAAATTTTGACTCTGTGTAGAATTAATATAGTTGTATCACATTTGGAATCGATTTCCTGCTGCATAAAAAAACGGAGTCCCACAGATCTTGATAAATATAGCTTTAGAGCTGAAAAACCCACTTGTAAAAACATATTTTGACTGTATATTTACCCAATAAGCCTTATTCTAATTTCCTTTAAACATTTTTATGGGAAAGTGTTAATATTCATTGCTGATATATAATTTTTTTTTAAAGATGTTACCCCATCATTTAATAATTGTCTGTAAATGAGCATTTCTTACACTTGTAACAGCAGAGATAATAAAATATTAAATATTAAAAATGTTAATTTTATTTAAGCCAAGAAGCACAAATGCCAGTTTTTGCATATAAATTTTCAGTTTAGTAATATATTCACACGGCTTTGCAAAAATACTGTCAGTTATAGAAAATCAACAGTGGAACTAGGTAATATTGTCTTCTTGTAGTTGATGTTTTGTTTTCTGTTAATGAGAAATCAATTAGTTCGACTACTGCTACAATATGCAATATGTACCGTTGTGGTCAGAAGTTTACATACACTCATTAAGGGCATGAATGTTATATGGGCTTTTAATGATTTATTTGAACCGTTCTTTTTCCAGGTTGGAATGATTATACAACATACATCGTCATTTATTTTTAAAAACAAGAATTGGGTGCACAAGTTTGAATTTATTTTGGATTTTCTGCAATCCACGCAGGCTCAAATATATACACTATATTGCCAAAAGTATTCACTACATGTTGTACTTGTATAATCATTGAGTTCATGTGTTCCAATCACTTCCATAGCCATCGGTGTATAAAATCAAGCACCTAGGCAGACTGCTTCTAGAAACATTTGTGAAAGAATGGGTAGCTCTGAGGAGCTCATTGAGTTCAAGCGTGGTACCAGGATAGGATGCCACCTGTGGTTTTCCTTCCTGCATGAGTATAGCCATGTTGTGATGCTTCAACCTGGAGTCTGAGCTCTTTCGATGGGTCAAAATATGCCAAGACAAGGCAAGGCTGCCGGGCTATGAAGTCTTTCATGTCTTGGAAAGCCGAGTCATGTTGTGTATCCCAAACACGTTCATTTGAATCTTTCAACAACTGGCATAATGGGGCATTGATGGCAGAAAGCCCAGGGGCAAACTTTCCTAAATCGTTCACCAAGCCCAGTACAGTCTCAGGCTCTGTCTTGTCTTTGGGAAGATTCATGTCTCTTACAGCAGCAACTTTCATAGGATCTGGCTTTATGCCGTCCATAGTGAGGAAGTGCCCTAAGTAGCTTACCTCTCTTGCACCATTCACGCACTTGTCAGGATTCAGCCAGACTCCTTGTTCTCTGGAATGCTGTAGCATCATATGAAGGTTTCAGTCATGTTCATCCTTGTTTTGTCCACAATTGCTGTGACACCATAACAATCTTTCATTTGTCTCGCAGATTTTGCATTGAAACTCATCCTGTGCTGAAATAATTCCAAAGGGTAGATGTAGAAGTCTGTAGCTGTCAAATATTGTCTTAAGTGTTGTCAATGTGAAGGACTCCATTGTTAATTTTATTGCCCAATATCCAGACTTAGCATCCACTGAAAATAGGAAGTACCTGCTAACGTAGATGTAATGTCTTCTAGAGGTGGTAAAGGATAGTGTGGTTGCTTGATGCCCTTGTTCTGGTCTGTTGGGTAGGGCTGGGTACTGGACTTTTGTGGCACTAACCAAAACACTCCAATCCTATTGAGGATTGAAAAAATTATTATCTTTCGGTGCTAAATTTGGATACCTAAACAGTAAATCTCAGTGTCTGTGAGCTAATAAGCATGCAGCATACTTGCTTAAAGACCTAAATTTGGAAATGTATGACCAGAGACAAACTTCTGAACTGGCTGACGCGTGTGTGTGTTGTTATTTTATATGTTGTGTAGTGTAAAAAATCCCAACGAAATCAAACTGTTGCTCCACCGGGTTCCAGACTGCAACAATTTTATAACTAGATACATCAGTGCAACTTGCATATATGCCCCCATATAGTGGCTGACCACATTGTTGTATATCACGTAAAATAACCCAGAGAGAGTGAGAATTAATGTGTATGTGTATGCATGTGTGTGTGAGTGAGATCACCAGAACTTGGTCCAATCGCAGGACCTTGGAGGCACTACGGTGTCCAGGCACTTACAGTGATTACTTGTCGATTACTTGTTGATTGCTTGACCACAAACACCGTCACTATCATGGATGTCATGCGGAAGTGCAGAAAAAGAGACAAGGCAGATGGAATTATTTATGTACCTCAATAAGGTAACATGCCATTGCTTATTAGTGGGATAACGTTACATCATTTATTATTCTTTGGAAAATGAAACATCGATCTGCAGGACAGAACCATTTAGGAATTATAAGCCTGTGTCCTGTTATGAACGTGATTGATCCCCCCCCTTAACTAATCAATAACTAACAAAACGACTTCTTGAAGTAAAAGATATGTGCTGTAATGTTTATTGTATTTTTTGGTATTGAAAAAAAAGCATAATTCAGGTATTGTTTTGGTACTGGTATTGAAAAATTTTGAACGATGCCCAGCCCAACCCTTGGGTCAAGACATATACAGAGACTGCCTGTGTGAGTCTTCTCAAACACTGCCAGAGGATTCACCCAATTTGTCAGTTCATTGACCTTGTTGACTACACCTAATTGTTCCATTGACTGCCGCTCTTTGAGGCCGTTTCGAAGACACAGTGGTATGTGTCTTGATGGGTCAACAACAGGAACATCATCTGATTTTACATGGATGGAGCATTCACCAGAAAAGAGTTAAATTCTTGTGAAAACATCTGTGTATTCATGCACAATTGTGTTTTTATCCATTCGTTTGGACAAAGAGGACTAACTTGATAAGGTCCATATCAAAACATGCTTTCAGGCTAAGAACTGGAGGAGCACTTGTTTCAACAATGTGAAAATCCAGGCGCAATTATGTCCTTATGTCTGCACTGCAAATGACAGTTTCCTTTAACAGAAAGCGGTTCACAGCCATAACCTGACAGTCTGGTAGCAACAGGTTGTAGATTAGACTTCACTCTTAAATCAAGGTAATCACAATAGGGAATTTCACTGACTTGGCCACCCATGTCTAACTTGAACCTGAGACTTTTCATATGCACATCGATGTCAATGCATACATGGTCACCATTAGGATGTAATGCCTGTGTGGCACTGAGTTAATAAACAGGTGTTCCTGGGATTCTTCTGTTATTTCGTGCAGTTTTAATATGTTTGGTACGAGATACTTTTTACAAAAGAATTATATCTCCCACTTTTTGAACATATTGTGGCGTCAGTGAGCCAAGCGCCATCTGGCCTATTTGCGCATGTCCCAGCATGCCCCGCGTGTAGTTGTAATTAGCCCTTGTTATGTTGTTGTTAATGTTAATGGTTATATTTCCTTATTGTTGCTTGTGTATTTAACTGTGTCTTGTGTGTACCCGGTCTGACCCCGTGTGTATTTAGCTTACGTAAATCTCCCACCGTGTATGCGTCTTACAGTACGGCGTCTGACAATCCTTTGTTTTCTATACGTTTTAATTGAGCTTTGGTTCTCTTTTGGTGTAGGCCCACTAATAAAGCGCGTTTTTCCCCGGCAAGTGGGTCTCCGTGTCTCTCTGCTCCCGCGATGCCTCGGTCCGCCCGACGCCACAATATTTTTACCACGTTTTTACCTTCTGCTGGACACCGCTCTGTGTCGCTGTGGAATTAAAAGGAACACAATTGCAGGTGTTCTAAAGGTGGAACTTTGCTTCGTTTGCACCGTTAATTCTCTTTGCCTTTACAAAATGTCTGCCTTGCGGTGGTTCCATATCTATGTGCACAGGTTTGCTGCGGAGCCCTCGCCCCCCCGGATATTCTCTTTCGCTGCGCCTGTGCTGCCTCGTGAGAGCTGGCAATGTGTATTGTTTTGTCTAGTGTTAAATCGGAACCAACACCGAGTAATTTCTCTAACATTTCTGGAATTAATTCCGAAAACAAGGCGGTATCTATAATCTTCTCATCACTGTTAGCGACATTAAAGTCTTTTGCCAGAAGCCGTAATTCAGTAAAGAATCCTCAAATCGCTCATTTACTTCTTGTACTTTGTGGTGGAATTTACAACGTGCAAAAATGACATTTGTTTTAGGCAAAACGTATATGCTTCAAAGCAATTGTAGTAAAGCGCGTATCCTTTGGTCTGACACGTGACACCTGTTCCATACACAAGGGCCTTTCGTCCACCATTTAACTTTCGCTTTTGGTTATACGGAGAAATCTGGTCGATATGAAAAACATCTCGTTTGAAGCATAAGGAAACAGGGAAACATTTGTTCTTCGATTCGTTGCGACGAGAGAAAGGGCAAATAAAACACAATAATCACGAACAGTCGGGTAAGCATCGCCATCATAGATTATATATTCAAAAAACAGCATGGGACTGCTGTAAACAATGCAGATTTATCGTTTTAATCGTTTTGTAAACTAAACTTAAATGCCGTTAAATATTAATGGAACGACATGGCTTAAAAGTAGTATTACACAATATATGGTAATAGTGTAAAATGCATTTTGACGAATCTCGAGACCTCTAGCTGTACAGGCATGGTTTGAAGTTACGTGCTAATAACAGCACAGAAACTCACACCCATCATATATTGATCTAAAATACCAAAGCTGAGAACGGCCGTGCTTGTAATTATTTTTTACTGCCATTAACGTTTTCTCCATATAACGAGATAATTTACAGTAGCAGCGTAAGCTACGTGTTTTAAAAGGACTTGCAGCATTATATACAGTTTACATTGGTATCCAAAGGTTCCTCTTTATGTCTGCCATTGTGTAGATGGCAGAGTGTCAAACATACAGCATATCGCTTACTGGAATAACCTTCAAGGTTTCAAACAATGTGTTTGAATGTGTGTGTGGTTTGTTTATATTAAATGTGTGTATTTTTATTATCATATCTTAAACACATGTTGTATACAGTTATATGACATAGCATATCCCAGGACAATGGTGCAATTAATAGACAGGACATGACATGCACTTCACGGTGAAACACTACACGGGCAAAACACTTAATTTCAACATTAAATACACGGATGCACACATTAAGTAACACAGTTACAGTACACATAAGAGAAGCACTGCGGCATGACCTTGGCAGGACTGCCCATGGCGTCACAATATGGTTATCCTCTTAATTATTCAGAGAAAAATATCTCTTTATCTCGAGATAAATCTCGTTTAGGTTCCATCTTTCTCAGTATTGTGTCCTTGGTACATTGTTAAAACTTATACTTAGTAGGTAAAAGTTCTGCTGTAAATACGGAGAAATGGTCTCCTAATAAGAGTCTGTCTAGGGGTGTATGTTTCCATTTGCAGTCCATTATGCTTGTGAAAGTGTCCCCTGTAACAAACTGGTATCTTGCCCATTGAAGTTCCTGCCTTGTCCCTCATTCTTCCTGCAGTAACTATTGCTGAAGCAGTCATAGTAGATGGTTGATGGATGGAATTTTAACAATTCAGTTGATGTTAACATAGTCTGATATAGGGCTAACACTAAGACCTATTTTTCTATTGATTAATCTGTCAACTATATTTCATCGATTAGTCGATTAATGTAAATGGTTAACTTTCATTCAGAAATTCATCTTCACTGTTTAAGTTAATTTTATTTTGACAACAACAAACTGTATGTCATTGCAGGGCTTTAGATAATGTACACTGACTTCTTTGCGTTGATTGAAAATATTGATGTCAACGCATTTTCAGTGCCGACATCATCGACTACGCTGACTAATCACGGTTGCCCTAGTCTGATATTAGACCAGCTGCAGAGATACATATATTGCATTTTTGAACTGCAGATTATATTTTTGCCTTCGGATGCAGTTCCCTATGAAGACAGACAGTTAAAATCATAGATATCCTGTTGACTAGACCCTTTGGAGTTGCAGAAATGTCATGTTTTCTGTCATCGCACCTCTAGTGTCAGAATTACTGAATCGAGTGTCACAGAGCAACATGATGGAAGGGACGATCTCAGTGCAGTGTGGTAACAATGAGGAGTTTATTACCAACAGAACAGGAAACATAAGGGACCATGCGGGGTCACACAAAGGCAGGAGAGTAACAAGAACCAATACTGTAAGGCTATACTAAACATGAGGAAAAACTAACACCAACAAATGCAAGTAATATCGGCAAGGAAGTGATTAGGGAACATGCTGGAACAAAACACAACGTAGTACATACAGGAACCAAGCAGGGAACAAGCGTAATAACTGCCTGAGGAACAATGGAAGTGCAGGTACTGAGCAAAGGGAATGACTAACTGAGGAACAAAGGAAGGGCAAAACAAGGAACGAGCGTGGGGCATATCCGATTACCCAAACCATGAAGACTACAGCAACAAGACACAGGTGAGGGTAATAGTACTACAGACTCAAATAGTAGGAGATACTAGGAACAAAGGCAAAACTATACGAGACACAGGCAGCATAAACCAGTAGCAAAGGTATAGACAAAAACTGAAACCGAAATGCATGAAAAAGGACAAACTCAGGGAAAACAGAATCTAAAGGTACAGAGACATAAAAATGTTCAAACAGGTGAGGCTGGCCTCTAGCCAGTCGAAGGAGAGTTGCTTGGTACAGAGCTGCCCACTTCAGCTGCCCACTGCTCCTTTAGCCATGTGGCAGCTCAGGAAGCAGGGAAACACACTAGGGTGCTAAACCAAGGGGAAGTAGCGGAATACCGAATGGAATGGCCAGTGATAGCCGCTGGGCAAACCGGGTATTGAACACTAGGACTGATCCTGACAGTCAGTCTTGACCCCATCCATAAAAATAAGCACGACTGTGCAGAGGGGGCAGGTGCTCAGAGTTAAAAAAGATGCACTCAGTATCTTTAAAGTACATGCAAAAGTTATGTATATCTATATATAGTTTGTGTAAAAGGACAGGCTCAGACACCCCCTCCCCCACCCTCATGTGCCTGAGATGCATATAGTTTATTCTGATTTCATGCCTATTATTTTCTTAACGTGTTCAATTTGTTTTTAATTTTGTGAATTTTGCTTCGATTAACCTGATATGTTCTTCCTGCTGTGAAGGAGCAAACCGGACAAAGTATGGATCCAAACCCAGCTATCATGAGTAAGTTGCCAAACAAAATTTGTGTGGTATATAGCAACTTCATGATGTGTAAGATGCTATTGGTACTGTAACACTCCAGGTACGTTGTAAAAGTTATATTTTAAACAGCGGAAATTTACAAAAAAATATAGAATATGTTTCTACGGTGAGACAAATAAACACGGCAACATAGAATGTTTATTATGTTTGTTCTTACGGTGGCCTCACCTTCTCGTGTGCAGATGTTCCTGCTGAGGTCCCAGAGACCGATACTGTTTGTAGCGGCTTTGGTATGGAGCAGCAGCTAAGAGCCGCCCAGGAGGCCAATAGGCCAAACATCACTAATGACAGCGAGCTTCCTGGGAAGGGCACTGATCCAGCAGGTAAGGAGAGTCAATCTGAGTAGAGGATGATTGTAGTAGCAGTGGAACATTCCACTGGCCCCTGTGGAGGTAAAGGGTGTCTTGGGGCCGGAAAGAGCATTACATGCATACAGACAGAATCACAACCACTAATCATAAAAAGAGAAGGACGACTCCAGTGCTCCATCTGCAAATAAATAGTGTCTTGGGGTCTGTGTGACATCTTCATAAATGTATTTGATGATAATTAATGAAATTATTTGATTTCAAGTCTGCAGCAGCACACCGTAATTAATGTTATGAGCCAAGTAGGCCTACATATATATTTTTGGTGTACTTGCAAATAGTTTTAGCCTGTTCTATTTTCTCTGAGAATATGTAGGCCTAAAGCTGAAGGAATTTTATTGTGTTTACGTATTACAACATAGGCTTGCATAACAATTGTTTGTTTGATTGTTTTGTGTTATGCATGTGAGTCTTTTGACAGGACGGATTTTATTTGAAATAGCACGCTTTACAATAAAATTATATAAATCTACATGCCTTGATGATGTCATTCTTTCTATAGACTACCCCTCAGTTGTTTTTAAGCTCGGTAATGAACACAGATAGGTATAACATTTGACCTGAATTTCTCCCATTTGTCCAAAACACTAAATTCTTCCACGACATTTTTATGGCAGAAATCTTTTCTAACGGAAATACTGGTCTATGGCCTAATGAGTAACAGTTACTTTTGGAACAGCTGCAGTTTTACTGCTAAAATGAAGTAGATGTTTCTGCAGTGAGACATGACAAATAAACCTTGCAACACAGAGATGATATATAATGCCTGTTCTAATCTTGATCTCATCCTCTCGTTTGAAGAACTTCCTGCTGAGCTCCCACAATCTGATGTTTGTATTGACATGGACCAGAAGCAACAGCCGATATCTACCCAGGATACCGATAGCCCAAACATCACCAATGACAACGGCATTCCTGGGAAGGACACTGATCCTGCAGGAGAGGAGAGTGAATCTGATCAGAAGACAATTGTATCACCAGTGGAACATTCCACTGGCCCCACTGCAGGTAAAGGGTGTCTTGGGGCCTGAGTGAACTTTACATGCGTACAGACACTGGCCTCTCCGACCAGTGGACAGTGTACAGTACAAATAACCAGATCATACGTACTAATTCTTTCACCTTTCAAGTAAAACTTATGTTTGGCACTGCTGCAATTTAACGTGTATAATTATGGAGAATTTTCCACACATTGAGTGTATAAGCCAGGGCAGTGTTTCTCAACCCAGTCCTTGGGGACCCACAGACAGATGGCATTTTTAATCCTTCCCAGCTCCTAGCCAATCAAGATCACCAAATACCTGGTTCAGGTGTGTTGAGATCTGGGAGGGAGCAAATATGTGGACTGTCTGGGATCCCTGAGGACTGGATTAACAAACACTGCCATAGGGACTGTTTCAGCAGAATCAGGAACAACTGAAATAAAACCTACAACACGGAGATGTTATGTATGTATGTTCTCACCCAGATCTAATGGTCTTGTATGAAGGTCATGCTCTGGAGGTCCTACAGTCCAATGTTGATCACAGCAATGTGGTTATGGAGGAGAAGCCGATGGCTGCCCATGATGGCAAAACGTCACACATCACCAATGACAGTGAGCTTCCTGGGAAGGACACTGATCCTGCAGGTAAGGAGAGAGAATTGCATCAGAGGATGTTTGTAGTAGCAGTTGAACATTCCACTGGCCCCACTGGAGGTAATTGTGTCTTGGGGCCTGAGTGAACTTTACAGGGATACATACACTGGCCTCACTGCCCAGTGGACAGGTGGCCATGAGCACAATGTGTACAAATGTCAGATATGGCAAATAAACAGACCATAAGCACTAATATCTTTCACCTTATAAGTAATGGTTATGTTTGGCAGTGCTGCAGTTTTACTTGTATAATTGAATAGAAATCTATAGTGACTGTTTCTGTTACTTTACACGGTCTGTCACTTCATGGCTGAGTTTCTGTTGTTCTACTTTGTCATAATACCACATACAGTTAACCGTGGAATATCAAGCAGGGAAGAAATTTCACAAACGGACTTATTGCAAAGGTGGCATCCTACCATGCTTGCATTCAGAGAGCTCTTCAAAATAACCCATTCTTTCACAAATGTTTGTAAACCTGACCATTCCACATGGCTGGGTGCTTGATTTTATTCACCCGTGGCAATGGGTCTGAATGAAACAGCTGAATTCAATGATTAAGAGGTGTGTCCCAATACTTTTGGCTTTATGTTGTATGTTCTAAGAAACATATTACACACTTCCAATGAAAAAGTTTCACAAATATTCTACAAAGCTTCTACAAATATTTATTTTGGGTGGAAGGCAATGATGCAGTATCATGGGAATGTAGCCTTTTATTTCTGAAACTTAAACTCAGGCAGAGGGTGTCACAGGTTTAAACAGCAGAGAAATATGTTGCAGTTCAGGTTTATGCTGGGAGAGCAGTTTTAATAATAGAGAGTTTCAGCTGCAGGGTGGCCACTAGGGGTCACTTTTGTTTGGATGAAGTGGAATCCCCTCTATATTTGTCTTTACAAAGCTTCCTAGTTGGACCACAATGTCCTCCATCTGTTCCCAAGTGACTGTCTGTCTAAATAGTTGCCTCACAATTGTTAATGTAAGGGACCAACAAAAAGCAGGCAGGTTTAGGAATCAATTCAAACGTAGACACAGAAGTAAGTACATTCAGGCTGGCTTAAAATCTTAGTTCTGCAAACAAATTGGTTTAAGTTGTGTTACAGCCATATAAGTAACAGTTACATTTGTAACAACTGAAGTTTTACTTCTAACTAAAATAAAGGTTTATACAGCAAGAATATATACCCTAGGGACTGTTTTAACAGAATCACATACAAGTCAAATAAAACGTACAACACAAAGAGGTTATTACATGTTTTCTAACCTTGGTCTCACTTTCTCATGTGAAGAGGCCCAGCTGTCCGCCTTGGCTACCCAGGATACCAAAAGCACAAACAGCACTAATGACAACGTGATTCTTGGGAAGGGCACTGATCCTGCAGGAGAGAAGGGTGAGTCTGAACTGTGGGTGGATCTTACTGCAGATAAAGTGAATCTTGGGCCTGAGTGATCTCTGCATGTTCTAAGGTACACATTATATGCTTCAAAGGAAAAGAATCACAATCACTAATTGACAAATATTTATTTTGTGTGGAAGACAATGCTGCAATATCGAGGAAGTGCAGCATTATTGTTTTCAAACTGCAAAACACTCAGGCAGAGGATGTCACAGGTTGAAATAGCAGGAAAATTTGCTGAAGTTCAGCTTTATTACTAGAAACAATCTCACCGCTTCCTGCTGTCCACTGACCCACTGACTTTTCTGCATTCTACTTATTTTCCCGGAGGAACCATCCCGAGGGATAAATAAAAGTTTACCTACCTACCTACCTACCTTATTTCTGTTGCACTGTCCACTTTGCTGCTGTAAAATGCAAATTTCCTACCTGTGGGACTAATAAAGGCTATCTTATCTTATCTTATCTTATCTTATCTTATCTTATCTTATCCTATCCTATCCTATCCTATCCTATCCTATCTTACCCTAAGTGTTATCGGTCATGGGCAGAGAGAATAGTTAAATTAAATTCCAGTTTCACCTGTAGGGTCAGTTGGGATTTTGTTACACCAAGTCTGTTAAGTACACTGCGTATGGAGATGGCCATCAGCTGGTTGGTCTGGACCGGAAATATCTACCTCTGGCCACATATATACATTAAGGTATGTGGATAGACAGGACAAGTGCTGGGGGGGCACATTAAGAACATTGAATCTTTCACTGATGGGATGTTTCAAATGTTTCAGCTGTGCAACAATGGAGCAGCAGAGTTGGATGTAGGAGTAAATAAATAAAAAAATATGGTAATCCTTCCTTTTACAGGCCCCTAATCACTAAGTAATTACCCAGTAAATATATGGTAAATTATAGTATAGTATAGGTGATGCACATGTGTCTGCTCGCTTTTCGTAGTATGGGATTGTCATTTATTTCATGTTTATTGCTTTTGTATGTGTGATTTTTCATGTGTATATCAGTTTTATATTGATTGTTAATGGTTTTTATCATTAGTTAGGTAGGTAGATAAGTTTAAATAGGCAGTCATTTGGGGGTCTGGAACGGATTAAATTCATTTACATTATTTCTTATGGGGAAATTCGACTTGGAAATCAACCAAATTACAACTCGACCAGCCTGAAGTTAATTAGATTCGTATTCCAAGGTACCAGTGTATAGTAAAGACCTATCTCTTTTGGAAGTACTTGGACTAGCACTTCCAATATTATATTCTTATTAAACTGTATTCCTTCCCAACAGAGTTTTTAGACTGATACTATTCTTAGCCTGGGTTTTATTGAACCAGGATCAGAATGTATTCACTGATAGTAACTTCAAAGCCCTCATGTAAGTTACTCTGGGCGTCCTTTTACAGTATAGATTCAGCTTGCTTACTGACTGTTTCAGGTTATTTGCCTACTTACAATGTCATGTTTAACTTAGTAACGTTACAGAATATACAGGGTACAAGTTTGTGCTGACTGCATGGAAAAGGGAATGATCTGTTACAATTAATAAGATAAGGTCCTGGTAATAACAAACAAGGCTTCCTTTTACAGTACAGTGTCAGCTTACTTACTGAGTAATTTGTAAAAACATCTGCAAGAACATACCCAATATTTACTAAGATGTACCATGGCACTAGCAAAATACAGTTCCTGTAGGGGATGTTACTAGGTAAGAGTAAGGTAAAATTTAACTAACCCTTTATAAATGGGTGTATCCATGAGCAATAACTATGAAGAAAAAGTAATGTATTGGAAAGTACTATCTTAATTTCTAGATACATAATTCTAGTACATAATTAAACTCGGTCTGTTACCAACATAAACATTGGACAACTATAGTTGTAACTTGAATTGATGAGTAATAGATGAGGTGTTTCTAAGAATTCGTTGCCAACTTTGGTAGGAAGTTTGCAATTACATCTGAGTTAATACTAGCCTAAAGAGGTCACAACTACACGGTACTTAGTTGAGTTAAAGGGTAATAGTGGAGACTTTCTTATTATTTCAGCTGTAGTTTCTCTGTATATACCTACATATTACCTGTGGTAATTAACCAATAACAAACTTTAATTTACCAGGGAATTACAGGGAATTAAGGGACTGTAAAAAGAGTGGTTACCAAAAATATGAAAGATGAAAACAGAAAACGGTGCCATAATGCAATAACTGTGCAAATGGCAATAAAGTGACAGAGTGCTGGTGGTCATCAGAGTTAATACGAAGTCCAGATCTGTGCTGGGGGGGGAGGCAAAGACTTATCTAGTGGAGTGCCCTCTACATATTTCTCTGCCGAATTTGCTAGTTTTACTAGATTCTCCTCAATCTCATTCTAAGTGTCTAAATAAATATTTGCCTTAGAGAAGGTGTCAAAGTAAGGGACCAGCAATAAGCAGGCAGGCTTAAGAATCAACAACCAATCAATAAACCTTGATTTTGAGAAACGTAATGGTTTCCTTGATGTGGAATACTATCCCACTTAAATCCAAATCCTTTTAGACACTATATGAACAGAAGTATTGGGACACACTGCTTAATCATTTACAGTAATTCAGGTGTTTCACTCAGACCCCCTGCCACAGGTGTATAAAATCAAGCACCTAGGCATGCAGCTGGGTTTACAGACATTTGTGAAAGAATGGGTTGTTCTGAAGAGCTCAGTAACAAGGCAAGGCAAATATATTAATAAAGCCCATTTAAAACAGCAGACACTGACCAAAGTACTGTACTATAGTGATTCACAAATAGAATCTAAATTGAAGCGTGGTACCGTCATAGGATGCCACGTTTGCAACAAGTCAGTTTGTGAAATTTCTTCCCTGCTAGATATTCCACAGTCAACTGTAGTCGATATTATTACAAAATGGAAGCGATTAGGAACAACAGAAACTGGGAAACCACGTAAAGTAAGAAAGAGCCATCGCCGAGTGCTGAGGAGCATAATGCGTAAAAGTCACCAACGCTCTGCTGACTCAGTAACTACAGAGTTCCAGACTTCCTCTGGCATTAACCCCAGCACAAAAACTGCCAGGAGCTTCACGGAATGGGCTTCCATGGCCGATCGCCTGTTTGACTGTGTGAAAATGCAAAGAAACTGCCTACAAAATGACATCAGACTTGCGCTCTGTTGGCATGTTTGTTTCCCTTTCATGATGATTGTAACTCATCTTTAATTTCCGTTTTTGTTTCTCAGTTAATGTCCATGTGCTGGTTGCTGGAGAAACTTTCCAGGCCCATGAAACCTTCATACAAAAGCTGAATCTGCAGATAGAGCTCTGCAGTGCAGGGAGCAGCAACGTCATCCTGGTCTTCTGTCCTGTTGTTTCTCGGATTGGGACAGACATGGAGGCAGCAATGACCAGAGTTACAGGTGAGACAGGATTCAGTCACTGCTGTATGTCACCTTTGTTCTGAAATCGAAAAAAGACACAGCATACAGGTATTATGAAGTTCATCTCTTCACAGAGGAAGTTGTGATTTATAAAAGAAATTTACTAGCAGAAGTTGGCCAATTAAAACAAAGAGATCCATATTTGCTAACTCTTTTTCTTTTGTTGTCTTTTAAATGTAATTTTAATGTATTTTATTTTAATGTGCTCTTCTGCCTTTATAAAGTACATTGAATTGCCTTGTATCTGAATTGTGCAATAAACTTACTATAACTTACTATATAAACTTATTGTACTATAAATAAACTTGCCTTGCTCTGTTCATAATGTGTATAATATCAGCAGGTCTATGCAGCTATATTTTGTTTTACAGTGGTAGTAAGTAACCTAATGTTTTTCACTGTTATCAAAGTGTAGTGCTTCTACGACACTACATGCAGTATTTAAACAGAACTGAAACTTAATCGTCATTATTTGTTTCTTACCAAGTCTTTTACAGACATACAGGTTAGACTGAACTCTGAATATGTGTAAAAATGTCCTTACTTCAAAGGACCTTGGCTTCTATAGGCTTTCTATCCATCCTTCCATCCTTCCGACCATTTGTGCACTACAGGAAGCAAACTTCACAGCTTTTCTTTGTTTTCACCTTATTTAAGATGTAAAATACCATGAAGGGAAGCAACAGCATCTATCAGTGCACATGCTGACTTGTTTTGGTTTTTTTCCTTCCACAGTAAACAAACCTGTCATCCTGGTGTTCATGCACCACTGTCACAACCCCCGTCACATGACCAACATCACAGTGCAACCATCCAGGAGAAACATAGTGCAAGTCGTCCACTGTGCCTACCATGAAACTAAAGGGCTGCTGGAATGTCAGGAAAATGAGCAGGCGGTCAAAGCAGTGCGCTCAACACTGCTGAGGTACAAGTGAAGAAAGAGACCCTCTGCAGGGGAAGCGAGTATTAATGCAAACACTGTGCACACTCAGGATATTAATCAGTTTAATCAATTATCCTCCGAGTTTGTAAACAGACCATATGATTATTCTGCCGGGGAGCTGAACTATGCAGAATATTTCCGGCTAAGAAACACCTACCATATACGCATGATATAAAAACACTATGAAAAAAATCTGACAAATTATAAATTTTACAGAATCATCATCATATTTAACATCTAACATCTTTACTGTATTGCATGTGACTAAAACATTAAACAGAAGAATTATATAGCAGAATGTCATTACACACACATGTATTTTATCACATAGATTCTGTAGGTCTGCTGACGTCCATAATGAGGTCCCACAATCCAAGATTACTCTCACCCAATTGGATATGGAGCAGCAGCCAATGGCTACTCAGAATGCAAAGAGGCCATACAACAGCGACAGTGAACTTCACAGGCAGAGCACGGAGTCAGTGGGTAAGGAGAGTAAATATGATCAGAGGATGGTTGTACCAGCAGTGGAACATCCCACTGCCCCCTCTGGAGGTGAAAGGTGTCTTAGGGCCTGAGTGAACTCTACATGCATACAGACAGTGACCTCTAAAGCCAGTGGACAGGTGGCCACGAACACAGTGTGTACAAAGATACATATCCCAAGTAAGTGGATTATAGCAACTAATCCAAAAATACATATTAACAGTGGAAGGCAATGCTGCAGTATGGAGGAAATGTAGACCTTTGTTTTTGAAAGTTATAATTCCTCTCAGGCAGAAAACGCTGAATTCAGACTACATGGGGTACATACAGCAGTCCAGCTTTACTGCTGGAAACCGTGACGGCACTTCATGCTGTCCACTGGCCCACTGCTAGATGGTTAATAGCTTAATATGACTGGTCTTATGTATAGAGAAAAGTTTAAATAAAATTCAGTTCCTGCTGTAGGGTGGCCACTAGGGGTCACTGCTCTGTGGCTCTAGCCGAATCCCCTTTATACATGTCCATGCATAATTTTCTATGCATAATATTCTCCCCAATCACTCCCTGCATAACTGTCTAAATAAATCGTTGCCTCTGTATTACAACTGACCCAACATGGGAAATATTTTACAGAAACTACAGGGTTGTCTTCGCCTAGAGAATTCTCCCAGTGGCTCCCAAGCCCTAAGAAACGGAAATACTCCTCTTTAGGTCAGCTGTCCAGTACCACTGAGTTTTTTATCTGTCAGTTTTCATCTGTATTTTTCTGTTCTTGATAATTGTAACTCATTTTTAAATTCAGTTTCTCTTCTGCAGTCAAAGTCCATGTGTTGGTTGCCGGAGAAACTTTCAGTACCCATGACACCTTCATTAAAAAGCTGGAGTCGGAGATTGAGCTCTGCAGTGCAGAGAGCAGCAACGTCATCCTGGTCTTCTGTCCTGTTGTTTCTCGGATTGGGACAGACATGGAGGCAGCCATGGCCAGAGTTACAGGTGAGACAGGATTCAGTCACACTCAGGGTTGGTAAGGTAAAATCTTCTTTATTAGTAAGATGATGCAAATTAGCATAACAGTGCTCCGCATAACCTGGGTGCTTGCACACCCCCCAAAAGAAAAGTGCTCCTTTATATACTTTCGAAAGCCCCCGCTTACAAGATCTTCTTCTACATGATTGGTCACCATAAAGCATGTCCATCCTTGAATTTCCTCTTCTGACCTCCAGTCTTGCTTAGACTAAGTACAAACATAATGATTACATGATTGACTAATTACCTACTATTCTATTGTTGCATATTGCTTGTCCTGACAGTGGTTATAAGTGTACCTGTGATATGCTATAATGATGGCAAGTACCTCAAACTATCACAAATAGAATAAAAGCAGGGTTCCCCCCTCCCAACTGCTCATGTGCTGTTCCCCATTAGCAGGACAGCCTTCCCTCGTGAGCCCAACAGATACATTCTCTCTTCCCAGGTAGGACGGCTCTTTGACTGGTGCCCGGTCAGCGTGTTCCACAGCGTGTTTTCTCCAGCATGCTTCCTCTCACGAATTTATCAGAACAACAACACACTCTGGCCCGAAGCCTAGGACAAAGTGTTGTTCCCACATCCCCAAATGTAACAACATCTTCTTGCCTAAGACCTAACCACAATCCCAGAATACAACAGCAGCTTCTTGCCTAAGACCTAACCACAATCCCAGAATACAACAGCAGCTTCTTGCCTAGGGCCTAAAACGAAACATTAATCCCATATTTCGTCCTACCCCAGTACCATTTTTCCACATTCCCCCATCCTGAATGAACCCATGCTGTTCACCAAACATCAAACTAGGAATCCGTCCCAAAATTGCCTACCCCCCCCCGGGACAATCTCCTCCACTGGTGACTTCATACAAGGCGGAAGGGGGTGGCTGGTTTATAGTAAATCATGGGGGGGGGGGGGTATCTATCAGTGCCCACCCCCCCCCCCCCCCCCCCCCCCGCGAGCAGGGCCCACACTAACCTGTTTGGTTTTTGCCTTCCACAGTAGACAAACCTGTCATCCTGGTGTTCATGCATCACTGTCACAACCCCAGTCACATGACCAACATCATAGTGCAACCGTGCAGGAGCAACATAGTGCAAGTCGTCCACTGTGCCTTCTATGAAACTAAAGGGCTGCTGCAATGCCAGGAAAATGAGCAGGCAGTCGCCGAGGTGCAAGAGAAGCTGAAGAAATACAAGTGAAGAAACAGACAGATGTGGAGAAATTTGTTGGTACCCTTTCACAAAAAAAGACAAAAACATCTTTGAAATAACTTGAAGCTGGCAAAAGTTTAATGGCATCCATTATTGTTTATTGAATATTTAACACAAATCAGATTTTGCTTTTGATTATTCATTCAGTTGATTATTTTATATAATTAACCACTTTTTGCAGCAATCACTGCCAACAAGCGATCTCTGTACTTCTCAATGAGATGTCTGCATTTACCAACAGGCAGTTTGGCCTATTCTTCATGAGCAAACTGCTCAAGCTGTCTCAGGTTTGAATGGTAGCGTCACCACACTGCAATTTTCAGATCTTTCCATAGATGTTCAATAGGATTAAGATCTAAGCTCATGGAGGGCCATTTAAGAATAGTCCAATGTTTTTTCTCAGCCATTCCTGAGTGCTTTTAGCTGTATGTTTTGGGTCATTATCCTGTTGGAGAACCCATGAGCTGCGACAGGCTGAGCTTTCTGACACTGGGCAGTATGTTTCGCTCCAGGATGCCTTGGTAGTCTTGATTCTTCATTGTGTCCTGCACAGATTGAAGGTTCCCCCTTCCAGATGCAGCAAAGCAGCCCCAAAACAATACTGACCTCCCCTCCATGTTTCGCAGTAGATATGGTGTTCTTTTCTTTTAAAGCTTCATTTTTCCTTCTGTAAACATAGAGCTGATGTGACTGGCTAAAAAGCTCCAGTTTTGTCTCATTAGTCCAAACGACAATTTCCCAGAAACTTTGGGCCTTGTCAACATGCGTTTTGGCGAATTCCATTCTGGCTTTTTTATGCTTTTCTGTCAATAGTGGAGCCCTCCTGGGTCTTCTTCCATGGAGCCCATTATTATGCGACACATGGTGTGATCAGAAAGTGACGTACCTTGACCTTGGAGCTCAGCTTGAATGATTCTGGATGGTTTTCTTGGCTCTTTTTCTACCACCCACTTCCGATCCTGGGGTTGCATTTCCTCTTGCGTCCACGTCCTGGGCTACAGTCCCATGAACAGTGGTCACAGGAACATGAAGCCGCTTGGAGATGGTCTTATAGCCTTTACCTTGAACATGCTTATCTATAGTCTCCTTTCTGAGCTCCTCAGACAGCTCTCTCCTTTGCTTTCTCTGGTCCATGTTCAGTATGGTGCACACGATGATACCAAACAGTACACAGTAGTATGTTCTTTCCCTTTAAATAGGCTGAATGGCTGATGAAAAGCTTGAAGGCTCCTGTGATATTAATTAAGGTTAAACACTTAGTTTGAAACATGACTGTAATGCAAGGATAAATAGTCTCTTCCGGGGTACCAACACATCTGTCCATACTATTTAGCATATCTTTGTAAAATCAACAACAAATCATTTCTTTTCACAATTTTATTGGTTTACTCTATCGCATACTAAAGGCATGCAGGTATACATTAGACAGTTGCTTTTAATTGAATCACTTTTCAGGAGAAATGAAGCATTGTTTCGGTGAGCTGTAAGGGTACAAAGATCTGTCCATGTCTGTACATGCTATAGGGAAACCTGGATTAAAATTACTAAATAGTGTGTACACATGATTTTAATCAGTTATTGCATTTTTGTCCTTTATTGTCGTAGGTAAGCGTCATTCCATATCAGTTCACCTAAGACCTCACAGGTCATGTCATGCATAAAATTCATGGTAGCTCTCCAAATACTTTTTTAGTTACAATTTTTTTAAGTTTGGCCCATAGAACTTTCTGGGATTCTTTGTACATTTGTACATTCTTTGTACATTCTTTGTACATCTGTATATATATTGTGTCTTTTGTGTAGTTTTGTGTCCTGTGTCTTTTGCATATGTGCAGTGATGTCACTTTTTGTGTGTATTGTATACTGCGGTATCTTTTGTAATTTCCTTCAGGACCAATAAAGTACCACAAATACTACCACTAATACTAAGCCTCACCAATTTCTTATTTTTGATTGGATTGGATTGGATTTAAGTTCATTCTAAACATTCAGCAAACCCTAAGGGTAAATTGCAACATGTATTCATGTACTGTAATTATCTGTTGCTGAATGTTTTGCATAAAATAAAAGAATACATGTGGTTTTCCTAGACCATGCCAATACCTTTGGGTCAGTTCCACATGAGATATTGTGCACGGCTTCCAACTTCTTCCATGTCCCAGAAGGAGTAATAAAGCTAATCCAAGCCTACTTCTGGGGCATACAGATCTGTATCCTAACATCAGGGCGTACATGGATGACATGACGACCACCACAACAACAAAAGCATGCACCAAACGCCTGCTGGGTAATCTTCAGGAAAACATCGAATGGGCGCGAATGGAGATCAAACCCAGCAAATCCTACAGCATCTCCATTGTCAAAGATCGGCTCACTGAGAGGTTATTCATAAATCACAAGATTATACCAACAATCCTGCAGAAGCCCATGAAAAGCCTTGGCCGATGGTACACCGCAGACCTCAAAGACCAGGTGGAACAACTCAGACTGGATACAATCAGTGGCCTCAAGAAAATTGGCAACACTGCTCTCTCTGGAAAGTTGAAGTTGTGGTGCTTCCAATTTGGTTTGCTGCCCCGTGTCAAGTGGCCAGTTGCCATCTATGAAGTCCCACTATCCCATGCTGAACGGCTGGAGAGACTGGTGAGCACACAAGTGAGGAGGTGGCTTGGACTAGCAAGATGTCTCAGCAGCATAGGGCTGTATGGGAACGGAACCCTGTCCCTGCCTATATAAGGCCTTGTGGAGGAGTATAAATGCACCAAAAAAGGATGGATATGACACTCAGAGAATCTGACGACCCCTACATAAGAGTCGCGGTGCTAACCTTAGCGATAGTGAGGAAATGGGACCCAGCTTCTGCAGTGGCAGAAGAAAAGGCTGCCATCAGACACTGAGACATTGTGGGGAAAGTCCAACATGGCAGAGGAGGACTTGGTTTGGGAGCATCAACACCCACAAGGCAATACGCTGCACCAAATGAATTTGGTGGTGGAGGAGGGGCGCCGCCTGGAGTGTCAACCAACGCCATCCCCCAAATGCCCAGACCACCATCCCGCAACTAACATCCTTCATCTGGGAAGGGGAAACACAGAGGACCAAGACTTCACCTCCTGACTCATGCCTGCTGAATACAGCAAGGAATTGGGAAATGTGTGTTGATCTAAATCAGAGACTCTCTTTCCCATCTGACATCGCAGTCACCAACCTGCGCCCAGATCTGTTCCTCTGGTCTAAGTCCTGCCATTGTTTCATTATAGAGCTAACAGTCCCTAGGTAGGATGCCATCAATGAGGCATACCAAAGGAAAAAACTGTGGTATGCCAACTTGGAAGCAGAGTGGGGCTGGAATAATGTGAAGGTGTGACCATGCTCTCTGCCTTCCCACATGTCTGGGTGGTGCCCGGGGTGGGCACCATCTGAGCTGGAGTCCTGGTTCAGTCCCATGGAGGGGTGACATCGCGAATGTGACCTACAAACTTTATCATCATGGGTGCAGCTTTCAGTGCCACCCTACACAGGCAGTGTGGGGACATTCTAAAACGCTTAATGTGAAAAAGCTAAATGTGGTGTAATGTACCAAAATAGCGTCCAATAATAACCAGATTTCTCACACACATATCTGGGCATGAAGACTTTCACCTTTCAGAAAATCAAATCGAAAATGCTACGAATATGGACTTTATCTTATGTTAAGCATTTTCCTCTCCATTGGCGCCCATTATAAGGAAAAGGCTTATCGTAACTTAATGTACCAAAATAGCTACCAATAATCACCATATTTCTCACACACATATCTGGTAAAAATTTGGTGATTATTGGTTGCTATTTTTTCGTACATTATTTTGTATTTTGGTACATTAAGTTATGTTAAGCCTTTTCCTTATAATGGGCGCCAATGGAGAGGAAAACGCTTAACGTAAGGTAAAATCCATATTCCTAGTATTTCGGTTTTGATTTTTTGTCAGATGAAAGTCTTTATGACCAGAAATGTGTGTGAGAAATTTAGTGGTTAGAGATTTTGGTACATTAAACCACATTAAGCTTTTTCACATTAAGCATTTTAGAATGTCCCCCAGCGTGGAGAAAAGACTTATTGATGGACTTTGGCCACCCTACACAGGCCAACGTGAATAACGAACTCATTGATGGACTTCATCTTGATCCTTAATCACAACTTACACCTAGCTTTTAACAAGCAAGTCCACCCTTTTCTGTTTTCAGTAATGTTAGTATGCCCAGGGGGGTTGGGCAGCCAGTTAACCTTGGACCCCCCAGAGGTTTTTTTTCCTTACTTGGGGGTTTTTGGTTCATCTCCTCCATTGTCATCTGGCTTTCATTTTCTTTCCTTCCTTTTTCCCGTTCTGTATTACTCTCTCTAATGATCTTGTAATGTATCACAACACATCCATGTGAAGTGCCTCGGGATGACTCTGTTGTGAAAGGCGCCATATAAAAAAATTAAATTGAATTGAATATAGTTGTATCACATCTGGAAGTTATTTTGTGCTGCATAAAAACTGAGTCCCACAGATCTTGATAAATATAGCTTAGGAGCTGAAAATCCCACTTTAAAAAAATATTTTGACTGTATATTTACCCAAGAAGTCTTATTCTAAGTTTCTTGAAACTCTTATATGGGAAAGTGTTAATATTATCATCGATATATAAAAAATATGTAAAGATGTTGCTCCATCATTCAATAATTTTCTGTAAATGAGCATTTCTTACACTTGTAACAGAGATACCCACATAAACATGAAATATTGAATATTAAAAATGTACATTTTATTGAAGCTGAGAAACACAAATATCTTCGTCAGTCTATGCATATAAATTTAGCAATATATTCACTGTATGGTAAAACTATAACATGAACAAAATCAATCGCACATAAACGGTGGACACAGACAGGTAGTATTGTCTTAAATTTCTTGTAATTGGGGAATCAAAGATGCACAGCACTTCCGGAAGAGGTAGCCAGCAGGTATCCATCCACTGGCTGCAAGATGACAGAGCCTGTTCAGCAGACCGGAGTTTGCTCTGATACGTGATGTTATGCCGAAAAAGGCATCCCTGCCGTAGAATGCATCCCTGTGTCTAAATGATCGATATGTCGCTGATCTGAAACGAGTTGAGCTACTTTGTCGAGTTACGCTACCTTAGTGCTAATCGATAGCCCTAACCCTAACCCTCAAAAAACCCCTAAAACCCGAACCCCCGAAACACCCCCTAAAACCCCAACCCCCAAAAAACCCCTAAAAGCTCAACTCGTCAGAACACTGGCATGCATTCTACGGCAGGGATGCCATTTTCGGCATAACACGTGACCGCCGCACCCTTCATAAATACCTTCCCTCTACCATTTAACTTTCGGTTTTGGTTATACAGTGAAATCTGGTCGATATGAAAAACGTCTCATTTGAAGCATAAGGAAATAAGGAAACATTTGTTCTTCGATTTGTTGCGACGAGAGAAAGGGCAAATAAAACACAATAATCATGGGCAGTCGGGTAAGCATCGCCCGTCATGGATTATATATTAAAAAAAACAGTATTAGGCTATTGTTAACAGTGCAGATTTACCGTTTTATAAACTAAACTTAAATGCCATTAAATCGTAGCAGAATGACAGGGCATGAAAGTAATTGTATGGTAAGAGTGTAAAATGCATTAGGACGAATCTCCCGAACTATAGCTGCACATGTGGGCATGGTTTGAAGCTACGTAGTAATAATATCACAAAAACTCGACCATTTTGTGTTTTAGAACATTTTGTTCTAAAATTACCTTTAATGTGACAATTTGAAGAACTAAAGGCTATGAAAACTTTACAATATAACCGTGGAACGTGCGAATGGTTTCACTTTCAATTTAACAGACGAATGTGCAGCACCTATTTGAACACATCAAGTTCATTTCTGAAGAAGCTGCGCACGAACTTAATGGTAAGTCTGAAGCGGGATATGGTGGGCTCTAGGCTGGTTGTCTATTTGTACGGATACATCATATGTGTTAGTTTTGTAAAGAACTATTCTGTATGGTCAGCAGGGCGTAGAAATGGATTTGGGACCGGCAGGTCTGATCTATTGTGTCCTCGCCACTTTGTTTAAACTTATACTTACTTATACTTATAGTCACAGACTATAGCATGGTGCAGAGGGAAAGAAGATGACGATCCATACTTGCGACTTGGGGTTTATTAATAAACAGTAGCGATGAGACATCTAATACCGGACTTCGGAGCGTCTCATCAGACTGAAAATGCGATCATGCTGTCCGCGCATTGCCGAAATACGGTTAAATCATCCGCGCTTAAAATGTGTGGTGTACGCATAGACAAGGCATTACGGTATCAGCTCGCGTTTAGGAAGAAACGGGCGAATACTAATGCGTGCTAATATATACGAAGTACAGGATGTACTTAAATACGATTCATTTCTTACGTTCTCATAATGTATAAACAAGTCATATAGCATCTAAAAGGCAACGTACAAGGCTGTGTCCAGACAAAATGTGTTCAACTGTTACTGTACCATTTTCAAGAATAAGCACTTTGAAATACGTTATTGTATTTTATGAGTTAAGTTTGGCAGGCCATTTCTCAGAATTTTCCCATATTGTATTCAAATGTCTTCTAGGTTCTGAAAGGCAAGATCCAAGGCTATTCCAGTTAAGATTTGCTCAACGTTTACCGTACTATTTTAAAGAAAATGTACCGTGAAATTCATATATTTTTTAAGCCAATTTGACAGGCTGTAAGCATTTTTCCATAATGCATCAACAAATAGGCGAATCAGTGGGATTCTGGACATCTTAAAAAAACCTTCCACCGTCTGACTATATCCCCATTTGAGGTGAACACTTCTCCCTCCCTGCTGTAAACAGCATAGGTGAGGCCCTGCTTCCCCCTCCTGAGTCGCCTGATTAGCCTAACTGAGCGGTGAAGCCGTGGACCTGGCGACTTGGTGCCAGCCCACTAGGCAATCGTGCATTTCCACGTCAGACCCGGGGTAACACTGTAGTGTCATGTTTATGAAGTGTGGTATGGATGTTATGAGAATAAATAAGAATTTTTACAAAACTTACAGTGCAATATGTACATACAGTATACAAGGCAGGGTTATTATCTTTAACCATTTCCATAAAATGAAATAAAATAAGATATGAAAATAAATAAAAAAACTATGGCTATAAATGTTACTTCCAAAACCAAGTGAAATAAAATAAAATAAAATAAAGACAAATACTTTCCTTCACTGTTTTTAGATACTAGTAGAAGAAATTATAATTCTGTAAACTGGGGTGTACCAATCGGCTTTAGGAGGGAGGTCACACTTTCTGATAGTTACCATCAGATTTTGTAACCCCATAAAATTCCAGGAAAAAGCAGTGATGCAGCAGTCAGAAAGCCTTCAGGTGATTAAACACCAGTAGGAATTATAATCCTGGGATGTTCAGGTCAGCTCTGGCAAAGGGGTTGACTTTTTCTGACATCAGACGTTAGATTTTCAGACCCCAGCGTGACTTTTGAAAATACAACAAAACATCATTTAGAACATGTTGTCCTTCACCATGACACCATTACACACTTCTAATGTTGTCTTCACATAATAGTTGGCATTCCTAATTGTAAAAGTAAATGTAGCGCACCACAGTACACGGTACCGTACATCACGCAATTGGCCAAATAAACGACTGTGTAAGTATCAGAAAGTAAGGTAAGAATACTGAAAAGAATAGCTATCATGTTGTTTTAAAACATTTATTTGAAATCTGCATTTCCATCCATGAATATATCCTTTTGTCGATTTATTTATTTGCTTACATGCATCCCCTTTGAAATAAATAAATCAAAAATAAAAACCAGCAGTCGTGGAAAATAGTCACAACATTGGCTATATGCATTGCAGGTCAGAAATACCTTCAATTTTAACCACCTATATAATTTGCGAATGTCAATTTTAAAAGAACATGCAGAAGAGATGTTTCCAATCATAACTCTGGAGACAACACTAGGAAATACAAATAAAGTAAAAGTTAAAATAATTACGGTATGTAAAATGTGCAGAGGGCGCTTGCACATGAACAGGAATCTTGTGTTCATTCCCAATAACATGTGAAACAGCGCCCCCTGGAGTCACACATTATGATGAATATGATGTAACACCTTGGCACTGGTGATGTTAGACAGAAGTATAAGCTATTGGTTTGCATTTTCCAATGCAGAAATATGGAGACACAAGCAAAAATTGTATTTATTGATCCATGAAATGTAATTGGGGTACAAAAATAATTCCATCTTTGTGCTCCGATACATCTCTTTTTCTGCATTTCCGTGGAACTTCCATGTTAGTGCCAGTGGTTCTGGCCAACCAATCAGCAAGCTATGGCTGTAAGCGTGAACCAATCAGCAAGCTATGGCTGTAAGCGTGAACCAATCAGCAAGCTATGGCTGTAAGCGTGAACCAATCAGCAAGCTATGGCGGTGTGAATGGGCCTATTTCTGCAGACTGTGGTCTTGTGAACCACAGAAAGATCCCCGTCAACCACCTGATCACTCCCAGTAGCATAAAATCCCAAAGCTACTAGGAGCTGGAGAAGTGGAGGTACAGCAGAGTTTCTCTCACTTCCATGCATGATAGCTGGTCCAATCTTCTCTGAAATATATGACACATTGTTTTGTAAATCAATACCACTGGGAAAACTCACTCTTACTTTAAAATATTCAGTTGGCTTAAACCTGTCTCGAGTTCTTTCCTCCAATCCCATCCAGCAAAGAAATGTAGCCATGTTGTCAATAAAACTGAAACAGACCTGACATAGGGTGGTTTAAATATGACTGCTAATCGAGCTTTATATTAGGTTTAAATTCACTGGTGCAAAAGACTTGAATTTAATCTAGGTTTCATTGGAAATTAATCTGAGATTTACCAAAGTTTTAGAATTAACCAGGATTAATTGTAAATGTAAACTAAATTTAAAGTAGGTTTAAAGTTTGGTGTAACAGGATTAGTAGAAATATCTTGATTTAATCCAGTTTAAAAGTTTAACCATGTTGGTGCAATCCAGCCTAAGTGATGTATGGCAGGCATTTAAATTGCAATTTTTTCAGTTCTTTACGAACTTTAGTCAGCTGGCTGGCGTAATATTTTAAATTAAAGACAAGTCTGCATATGCATTTACCATATGTACTACATTTATTACCTTGTAAACAGTCTGAAAGGTTTTGCAAACTACCCCAACATTTTTGATTTAGCTAATGTTAGGCTTATAATGCAACAATGTACTGTAGATTTGCCATAAGATGTCTTCTGTGAACATGAATGTCTTACAGTGCGAGTGTCACACCAGACGTGTGAGTTGGCAACTCCGATGTAGCGAGACACTTGTTTCTTTGTAGCTTCATGTGCTTTTAAGTCATTGAGTTGAATTCTGATTTCAGTATTATAATATTTATAACATGCGTTACACTCATCATTGGCAACAGGGGCGATCCACATTTTTAGTTCTGGGTCTGTTTCCCATTCCTTTCAGTACTGCTTCTTGTACTTTCCTGACTTTGACATGCTTCATAAATGTCAATTTCTCACTGTCTTAGCAACTTCCTTCTACAAGATCACCAAGACTAATGAGAATATCCGTTGATTCCAGTGAAACACCTCCCTGCAATGATTTGTATAAAAATTTAAACCCACCAGATATATGCTAAAGCAGCCCAAAATTTCACTACCCACCCAAGTCAATTTTTACTCGCCAAAGAAAATCAAAAGAATCTGTGAGTCGGACCTTGCTTTGGTTATGCAATATCATGTGATGTATGACGTCCGACTCGTCTAGAGTTGTCAGAGGTTTTGAATCCTGTCGGCTCTTCCAAACTTATAAAAGTGATATGAAACCTTTGAGCATTGTGGGGTTAGATTTGTGGTTGGAGAGATTGATTGCGATACAGTTTGTATTACATACAACACCCCTTGATTCATTATGGAAAGTGGTTCTGGAAATGGCAAGAGATGATACTCAAATGTTTGGAAATAGATTGAGTTGATGTCTCCCAACAAGGTGAATGAATATTGATATGGTAAAATACGAAGTTAATTATTATTATTATTAACATTTGCAGCCAAATATTACTGTCCCCTGTAACAGACTGGCATCCTGTTCATGCAGTTTCCTGCCTTTTCCCTCATTCTTCCTGCTGTATCTATTGCTGAAGCAGTCATAGTAGATGGCTGATGGATGAAATTTGTGACAATTCAATTGCTGTTAACATGGTCTTATATAAGACAAGCTACAGAAATCCGTACTATATATTGTGTTTTTGAACTGTGGATTATATTTTTCCCCTTCAGAGGCAGTTCCTTATGGTCCAGATATTCTCACATTAACAAGGGAGGATCTTAATGAACTCCTGCCAGGTGCATGTAATTTTCAAGTTCGGAAACAGATCGTGGGTCTCATCAATGTGTTTTTACAGGTAAACCACATTAAGTAACAAAACATTTTATTGTAGGCACGTTTTACTGTAATTTGCTTTAAAACAGTTAAAATCATAGACATTTCACAGACTAGACCCTTTAACTATCAGAACTTGCATGTTATCTGTCATCTCACCTCTAGTGTAACATTTACCTCATCAGTCTCAACCCCAGCCACAAAAATAAACTGGACCAGTACCCTATGATTATTGTAATTAGGCCACAAGACACCAGTAATAAATATGAGTTTAGTAAGTGTAATTGTATGAATAATTTAAATTATTTGTGTAAGAGGGGCAGGCTCAGACACCCCCACCCCCCACATGTGCCTGAGATGCAGTACTTGCATTTAGTTTATTCTGATTTTGTATCTATTACTTAATTATCTAATAATTAATGTATTCACACTTTGATTTGGTTTTGTGAATTTTCCTTTGATTAATTTGATGTGTTCTTTCTGCTACAAAGGAACAAGGTGGACAAAGTATGGATTCAGTCCCAGCTGATGTCATGAGTAAGTTGCCCAAGGAAATGTGTTATATTACAACTTCATGATGTGTAACAGTTGTCTTAGGGGATTGTATTACAGTAAGTGACAAACAGTGCTAATATCAGTGATCAGCACTAAGCAGGCAGCCTGCAGGTCAATGTGATCAGTCTAATGCAGAAAGAACAGCTTTAGCTCCTGAGCAGCTACAGGTGAAGTCAGTGGTACAGTATGGAGGAAATACAGCATTTTATTTCTGAAAATTAAAAGATGAATGCAGAGGCTGGTAGGGGTTGAAACACAGGGGTATTTGTTGGAGTTCAGCATTATTCATGGAAACAATTACACAACATTCTGCTGTCTACTGGTAAATGTCAGTCTTACACAGAGAGAATAGTTTTAATAAAATAGTTTCAGCTGTCAGGTGGCCCTAGGGATCACTGCTCTTTGGATACAGTGGCATCCTTCTATATACAGGTACGCTATATGGACGTATGTATTGGGGCACCTGGCCACTGCACCCATAGGAACTTTTATGACATCACATTCTAAATCCATAGGCATCAGTATGGAGTTGGTCCCCCCTTTGCAGCTATAACAGCTGGTACTCTGCTGGGGAGGCTTTCCACAGGATTTTGTAGTGTATCTATGGGATTTTTTTGCCCATTCATCCAGAAGAACATTTGTGAGGTCAGCCACTGATGTTGGACGTGAAGGCCTGGCTCGCAATCTCTGTTCTAATTCATCCCAAGGATGGTTGATGAGATTGAGGTCAGGGCTCTGTTTGGGCCAGTCACGTTCTCCCACACCAGACTCACCCAACCATGTCTTTATGGACCTTCTTTGTGCACTGGGGCACAGTCACGCTGGAACAGAAAATGGCCTTCCCCAAGCAGTTCCCACAAAGTCGGAAGTGTAGAATTGTCCAAAATGTCGTAGTATGCTGAATCATTAGGAATTCCCTTCATTGGAACTACAAATACAAACCCCATGCCATTATCCCTCCTACACCAAACTTTATAGTTGGCACAGTGCAGTCAGGCTGGTAATGTGGCATCCACCAAACCCAGACTCGTCCATCAGACTTCTTGATGGAGAAGTGTGATTCGTCACTCCACAGAACACATTTCCACTGCTCCAGAGTCCAGTGGCAGTGTGCTTTACAGCAGCCCATCTGACGCGTGGCATTGTGCTTGGTGATGTGATGTTTGCATGCTGCTGCTTGGCCCTAGAAGCCCACTCCATGAAGTGCCGGTCTACAGTTTCTGTGCTGGGGTTAATGCCAGAGGAAGTTTGGGACTCTGCAGTTATTGAGTCAACAGAGCCTTGGCGACTTTTACGCAATATGTGCCTCAGCACTCAGCAAACCCGCTCTGTTACTTTATGTGGTCTGTCACTTTGTGGCTGAGATTCTGTCATTTCCATACATTTCTACTTTGCAATAATACCACAGTTGACTGTGGAATATCTAGCAGAAAAGAAATTTCACAAACTGGCTTATTGCACAGGTGGCATCCCATGATGCGACTCTAGAATTCGCTGAGCTCTTCTGAATGATCCAAATATTTGTAAACCTGACTGCATGACTAGGTACTTCATTTTATACACCAGTTGCAATGGGTCTGAGTGAAACACCTGAATTCGGTGAGCAAGAGGTGTGTCCCAGTACTTTTGTTCATACAGTGAATGTACTTACAAAACTAGCTTGGTGACATTTTTTGCCATGCCTTCCAGTTTTGCAAAGAAACAGGTTTAGGTCTTGGTATGAATGTCTATGGTTGTCAGTAAAAATTACATTTGGAAGAGCTGAAGTTTAACTCATAAAAAAAATTTCTACAGGTGAGGGTGTATACTCTAGGGACTGTGACAAAACTGAAATAAAACCTTAACATAGGTAGGTTATGCTTGTACTTGGGATATCCGTGATCTGTCAGCCAATTCCTGTTAGCGTGTTCCTGTCGCCAAGAATCCAAGTGCTGTCAGAACTTGAGGGTGGATAAGAACAGCATGGTATTATAATGTAATGTAATGAATTAGTTGTAAGATATAATATACAGTCCGGGTCAGAATTAATGGCACCCATCAATTGTAAGTACAGAATGTAGAATATCCTCAGAAATAAATGCATAAAAACTACTTTCGTATAATCAGAATATTTAATAAAATATTGAAAGTTATTGAACAACAACAAAAGTTGTCATATAGTGAAATTAAAAATATACACATAAAAGACGCTGGACACAATTATTGGTACCATTTTTATGATTTTAAATTGTTTCCTTAGACGATCTAGGAAACAAATAAGACTCACGTCTGCTTAATTCTCAGTGTTCACATGACCAGGATTACGCAATGATTGTTTTACTGCACAAAAAGGGGCTGAATGCTTCCAGTTTCTTTTTAACAAGGGCAAAGACAAGAGAGCTGTCTGAGAGCATCAGAACTGCTATTAAAAAAAAAAAAACAATTCCAGAGGTTTCAAGGCAATCAAAGAACCTGAAATCCATGTTTTAACAGTTTGTATAATTATCAAGAAATTTCACAGTTACAAGGCTGTTAAGATGCTTTCAGCCCGTGGTTCTAAGAAGAAACCCAATGAGTGAAGGGGATTATCAAGGCATTTTAGAGCGACATGGGCTAGCCAGTGTTGAAAAACTAGGCTTCAAGTGAAAGTCTTTGGTCTTTCAGCAGGACAACGACCCACAGCACGCATGAAACAGTACAAGAGAATGGTTGAAAAGGAAAAGATGAACTTTTAATCTGGCCAGCGATGAGTGCTGACCTAAATCCTATTTAAAAGCTTTGGAGAGAACTGAAATCTGCCATTGCAAAGGGACACCAGCAAAATTAAGAGGCTGAGTGCATAGCAATGGAAGGAGTGGCAGAAACTCCCAGATGTTTGCAAGAAACACTTAGAAGCCGTCATTGTTGCCAAAGGTTCTGCAATCACATATTAGTGAAGGGGGGCAATAATTGTGTCCAGCCTACATTTTACGCCTGTGTATTATATTTTGCTATATGGCAACTTTTTGTTGTTGTTCTTCAGTAACTTTGGACATTTTATTAAATATTCTGATTAAATTGGTTAATTAGCATTTATTTCTGAAGATATTCTACATTTTATATTTACAGTTGAGAGGTGCAAATTATTCTGACCAGCACTGTAAATGTTTCTCTATGCATTTATGTGCATTTGACCAACTACTAAAATTAATGGTAAATGCACCTTGGTCCAGGGTGTTCTCCATCTATACTGTAGCTCTCTTTAAATTAAACAAACCTAGTCCTCTTTTAATGGACTGGAAACTGAACCAAGAGAAAGAGGACTGAATTCTCTTTGGGTTCACATTGCCATCACCTTTCAGAAGCACATTGTTCACTTTCTGGTGCACTTCAGCTTTTATGTGGTCTCAGTCCATTTCACGTTCACTTTGTGCTTTTGGGTACAAAACTGATCATGAGTGGTATCTCCCTCAACAAAACGTCAAGTTTGTGAGAATGACCCATATTTTAATATTTGTTTAATGGTTTAACTTAAACCTGTGATGTACAGATTATTCATGTCCAGCAAAAATACTACTTGCAAGAAAGTAAACGCTGAATTTCAATGCCATTAAAAAAAGGCTCAAAGAACAGATGTATTAAGAAAACAGGGGGTATTAAATTATAAGTAGGGATGTTAAGGGATGTAAATTTTTTAAATTACACACCTTGGGGATTAATGGTATATACCACATGTAAATATGCCAGCAGGGTCCACATTTCTTGCTGTTGTATCTTTGCTAACTTGTTTAAACTTGTATGTACTTGGTGAAAATTATGCTGTAATTATGCTGAACACTGTCTCAATAAGAGTGTGCTAAGGGGCATATAATGCCTTACGATTACAGCTAAGTATACCTGTGTCACTGTCCCCTGTAATGGACTGGCATCCTGTTCATTCAGTTCCCTGCCTTGTCCCTCATTCTTCCTACAGTATCAATTGATGAAGCAGTCATAGTAGATGGGCGATGGATGGAATTTGTGACAATTCAATTGCTGTTAATGCAATCTGATATTACACCAGCTACTGATTTACATGTATTGTGTTTTTGAGCTGCTGATCATTTTTCCCCTTCAGAGGCAGTTTCCTATGATCCAGATATTCTGACATCAACAAGGGAGGACCTTAATAAACTCCTGCCAGGCGCATGTAATTTTCAAGTTCGAAGTTACATCATGGGTCTCATCAAAGTTTTTTTACAGGTAAAACATGCAACAAAGTAACAAAACATTATATTGTAGGCATATTTTTACTGTGCAGACTAGACCCTGAAGACTATATGAACTTGCCATCTCATCTCTTGTGTCTGAATTACTGAATTATTACTCCCATAATAAATATGAATATAGTAATTGTATGAATAATTTAAATTATTTGTGTAAGAGGTGCCTGAGATGTAGTACTTGCATATAGTGTATTCTGATTTTGTGTTTATTCTAATATATTTCTATACTAATATATTTCTGTTCTAATATATTCACATTTTTATTTGATTTTGTGAATTTTCCTTGATTAATTTGATGTGTTCTTCCTGCTGTGAAGGAACAAGCCAGACAAAGTATGGATCCAAGCCCAACTGATGTCAGGAGTAAGTTGCCTAAGACAATGTATTTGTTATATTACACCTTAATAGTGTGTATTGGTTTCCTTAGGCGATTGTATTGCAGTAAGGGCAACAAAAAGTGTTACTATCAGTGATCAGCACTAAGCAGGCAGTCCTGTAGGTCATTGTGATCAGTCTAATGCAGAGAGAACAGTTTTAGCTCCTGAGCAGCTACAGGTGGAAGTCAGTGCTACAGTATGGAGGGAATACAGCATTTTATTTCAGAAAATTAAAAAATGAACGCAGAGGCTGGTAGGGGTTGAAAGACAGGGGTATTTGTTATAGTACTGTATTATTTCTGGAAACAATCACATCAGTTTGAACTGTCCACTAGCCCACTGCCTGAAGGTTAATGAAATCAAATCAAATCACTTTTATTGTCACATCATATTACTGGTACACTGGTACAGTACATGTGAGTGAAATTCTTGTTTGCCAGCCTCACAAGCAGTGAGAACAGTTTTAATAAAGTCCAATTCTTGCTGTAGGGTGGCCACTAGGGGTCGCTTCTCTTTGGCTCTAGTGGAATCCCTTTTATCCATCTCCTTGAAAAAACAGATTCTCTTCCCTCCTTTCCTACATAATTGTCCAGTCAAGTCAAAATGTCTTATTATCAGCTTCAGATGGTCCATGGAGTCATACTGAGCTGAAATGTCGTTCTCATTCATCGTAAGTAAGGTGTTAACATTTTCTGACAGTACTTCTGTAAGCTCATGAGCAGAGTCCCTGAGATCCTGACCTGGAATAATGTCAGGATCAGCAGATTGATGTGGGTTCACTTTACATAGAGTGTTCCTCACTTCTGCTCTGGATAGCTGGTGTGTCTGTTCACTGGTGGGTGGGGTGGTTTTCTCTACCTTGTTCTTTGCCACATCAGACTGGGGGAAGAACTAGTTGAGCCTGTTAGGAAGGGAGGTATCACAATCCCCGGTATGTGAGGACTTGTAATCTATCAGGGCCTATATTCTTTGCCACATATGTCATGTGTTCTTGGTGTCATGGAAATGGCCTATGACCTTTTTGCAGCTGTGATGGCCATTGACGGAGCAGCCCTACCTGTCCTTAGGGCCATAGAATCACTCGGGGCCTCACTTATCAAACCTTGCATACATTTCATCGTGAAAAAAATGTGTATGAATGAAAACAAAAAATGTGCATGCCCAAAAAAAAATCAAATTTATCAAACCTGATGGAACATAAGAACATAAGAAATTTACAAATGAGAGAAGGCCATTCGGCCCATCAAGCTCATTTGGGGAGAACTTAACTACTGTACAGTAATTGCTCAGAGTTGTTAAAATCTTATCTAGCTCAGATTTAAAGGAACCCAGGGTTTTAGCTTGCGCTACACTAGCAGGAA
>JAODLD010000045.1:6836207-6846585 GCA_026781065.1 Mormyrops boulengeri | reverse complement strand
GGATTGGGACAGACATGGAGGCAGCCATGGCCAGAGTTACAGGTGAGCCAGGATTCAGTCACTGCTGTATGTTACCTTTGTCCTGAAATCCAAAGAAGCTACAACAAACAGGTATTATGTAATTCATCTCCTCACAGAGGAAATTGTGATATATTTAACAGAAGCTGCCTGTCAGAAGTAATCCTGTTAAAATAAATTATCCATATTTCCAAGCCTTTATCTAGTGGATCTGACAGTCATTGAAGGCTGTAAAGCAAGTCTGACACATTTTCAAATTTATGGTTTATCACTGATCATTTTGTTTTGGCTAGCAGGTAATCTAGTAGATAAAAATTACAGATAAAAAGAATTTTAACTTTAAAATAACAAGACTGTCACACAGTTTTCCATACTATGTAACAGAATCAGACAAAAAAAATAAATTTAGCTTCAGTATAAACATGACTGTTCAAATTGTGTATTATAACATCACATGTCTATGCAGCTATATTGCATTTTACTGTGGTGGTGACTCACCCAATAACGTCTGCCACTGTTCGTAATGTGCAGTGCTTTTACAGCACTGCACTTACAGTATGTATGGTGTTGAATTTGAGTCATCATTATTTCTTTCTTACCAAGTCTTTTACAAACACACAGGTCAGCCTGGATTCTGAATATGTGTAAAATTTCTTTGCTTCAAAGGACCTTGGAATTTATAACTGTTCCATCTGTACTTTCATTCTATACTGTCATATGTTGAGTCAAAAGCCAATCCTAGGAAGCAAACCTCACAGCTTTTCTTTGTTCTCACCTTATTTAAGATGAAAAAAAACAGGAGGGGAAGTGCCCTCAGTAACCTGTTTGGTTTCTCCCTTCCACAGAAGACAAACCTGTCATCCTGGTGTTCATGCACCACTGTCACGATCCCAGTCACATGACCAACATCACAGTGCAACTGCCCAGTAGCAGCAAAGTGCAAGTCATCCACTGCGCCTTCCATGAAACTAAAGGGCTGCTGGAATGCCAGAAAAATGAGCAGGCGATCGCTGAGGTGCAGTCAGCACTGCTGAGGTACAACTTCAGAAACAGACCCTCTGCAGAGGAAGCGACTATTGACACAAATAGTGTGCACACACTCAGGATATTAATCAATTTAACCAATAACCCTCAGAGTTTCTAAGCAAACCATACTGTATGATTATTCTGCCATGGAATTTACCTGTTTATGCATAACATTTGTCACGCCCTGCATGCCTTTTTCGCCTTTGTTCCCTGTTGTGTGGCTCTCTGTTCCTCGTTAAACCCTGCCTCTCATTTCAGCCCTCGTGTGGATGATCCTCAGGTGGGTCTCGTTTCAGCCCTTGTGTGGATGATCCCCAGGTGCCTCTCATTTCGGCCCTCGTGTGGATGATCCCAGGTGCCTCTCATTTCAGCCCTTGTGTGGATGATCCCAGGTGCCTCTCGTTTGCTCCCTCATCTGTGGTGTATATAGTGCCTCCTCATCCTGAGCTCCCCAGTCCGGTCATTGTTATGTTGCTGACTGCATGTGCCCCTCCATTTACCCTGCACCCTGTGTATCCCCCTAGCTCTCCCTGCCTAGTTTCGACCCCACGTGATCCATTTCCTTTCGCCTTACTCATTGTGTTTTGCTTAATAAAGCCCCTTGGTCTTTCCCCACCACATGCCTTTGCTTCCGTCCTTCCCGCATCATGACAACGTTTCTAACTGCAAATCACCCACCACATATGCAAGACATAAAAAGCACAAGTTAAACATATGCAAGACATTAAAACACTACCAAAAATGTAAAAAATTACAAATTTTACATATTAACAATAACTTTCAGGAGAATATCTAATTTGTTAACTGAATGTGACTGAAAAATTAACCAGAAAAATTTTATGAAAGTAATTTTATTGACAGCATGGAGAGAACTAAGCCATTAGGTGAGGAGAGCAAATCTGGTCAGTGGAGGATTGTATCACCAATGGAAAATCCCACTGGCCTCTGTGGAGGTAAAGGGTCTTGGGGCCTCATTGAACTCTACATGCAAGCAGACACTTGGGCACTCCAGCCAGTAAACAGGTGGCCATGAACACAATGTGTATAAAGATTAATTTTCCAAGTAACGGGAGCATAATCACCTCTTTGCATACCCTGGCATTACATTCTATTGTAACCACTTTGATCTCCATCGCTACTGCAACTGATTCAAGATGGCAATTATTTTACAGTATTATATTATGTGAGAGAACTACTTTTCAACTTAAAGTCAAGCGTCTATTCATGGTTACACGGAAACCCTTCAGGTAAGCTGACCAGTGCTTCTAATGTTTGCTATCTACCCTCCAAAACCATTCACTTTCAATCAATTTATTATTTTTTTGGGTTCTTTATTGACCCCTGTGGGGAAATTCTCTTTACACCTTACAAGTTGCTCTCTGTAGATGAGAGCAAGCTGTCCATGAAGGGCAGCCACCTGTTGTAGCACCCAGGGAGCTGGGGGTTAAGAGCCTTGCTCAAGGACCCACAGATGTGCCAAGGCCAGACTCAAACCAGCAACCTTCTGATTACAGGGAAATTTAACCATCATATTAAAATCCTCAATAAAATTATTACAGAACTAAATTCTTATTTCTCCATCATATATACAGTAGTCTGAGATAGAGAGCATTCTATCACTTTTGTGGATGAATACCAGATAAAGGAATCGATATGTAGAAAATTTTCATGTATTCTTCCTGTTCATGTGAATTGTAACTCATTTTTAAATTCTCTCTTTCACAGTGAAAGTCCACATGCTGGTTAACGGAGAAACTTTCGGTACTCATGAAACCTTCATGCAAAAGCTGAAGCTGCAGATAGAGCAAGACAATACAGAGAACAGCAACGTCATCTTGGTCTTCTGTCCTGTTGTTTCTCAGACTGGGACAGACATGGATGCAGCCATAGACACAGTTCCAGGTGAGCCAGGATAAAGTCACTGCTGTATGTCACCTTTGGCGTGAAATCCAAAGAAGATACAGTTGAAACCAGAAGTTTACATACACTTAAGTTTTTTTTTTTTCCCCTCACTGTCAAACATTTTCTGTTTTAGGTCAGTTAGGTTCACCAAAATTTTTTGTATTTGTTAAATGTCAGAACATCAGGAAAAGAATTGTGGCCCTCCAGAAATCTGGTTCATCCTTAGGTTCAATTTCCTGATGTCAGAAGGTCCCACGGTCATCAGTTCAAACAATAATACGCAAGTATAAACACCATGGGAGATACAGCCAACATACCGCTCAGGAAGCAGATTCTGAGTCCCAGAGATTCGAGTTTCGTTGCGGAATGTGCAAATCAAAAACAGCAAAAGACCTTGTGAAGATGCTGGCTGAAACTGATAAGATAGTATCATTATCCAGAGTAAAACGAGTCCTGTATCGACAAGACCTGAAAGGCCACTCGGCGACGAGACAGCTATTGCTTCAAAACCACCATAAAAAGTCAGATTGCAACTGCACGAAGACAAAGATCTTAATTTTTAGAAACATGTCCTGTGGTCTGATTAAAACTACTATTGAACTGTTTGGCCATAATGATCAACAATATATTTGGAGGAAAAAGGGCGAAGCTTGTGTAGCGGCACAAGGGTAAAGATTGGAATTTGTCGACTACGCCACCTAGGGGATGGTTACCACCTAGGAATTAAGTGCACCATCTACACACATTCTACAGATGCACAGGTCAGGCTCACAGGTTCATTGCCACAACGAAGCAGAGACAGGATTCTATAGAACTAATATTTATTTTCACACTGCACCAACAAGGACAGGGGACCAAGAAGCTAACTGGATGGCTCCTTTACTTAATTTTCAAGGTCAACACAAACCCGCCATCTGTCCCTACTCTTAAGGAGGTGAAGCACCACCCTAACATAATTAACCAGAGTGGCGCTTATCAGGAGGGGTCCACTATACCACACAAAACACACCAGTTTGGCCAGTAAGTCAGGCCGGACAGGTACAGGTAAATTCACACAGGTACAGTAATATCGTAGTCACACCAGGTACAGTAATACCTCACTGCGCACACACACACACACACACACACCATAAGCACCACAAAGCACTCAAGTAATACACAGCAAATGTTAAAGCAAAATTACATGCACATGCGTTGCGGCAGACTAGCCACCGGTGTGGTTTACAAAAGAAATATGACGACAATAAAAGGAAATATAAAACAAACCAATCATTCAAACAAAAATACGAAAACATAAAAAACACACAAAACTAATTCCGCCCTGATGACCTGGCCGCACACGCTGAGCCACACGAGCCAGTGAGCACGGAAGCGACGACGTGCACGTCAGAATGCTCGAAACAAAACAGGAGCGCAGCATCAACTGGCGCCCAGGAAGCCGATCCAATCGGTAACAGGCAGCCTACAGTATAACCTGTGGAAAATATAAAGTGCAAGAGACACATAAATACTATAAAAATTAAGCTACTAGTGAAAAGGAGTTAACGTAGCCACCTACCGCCATCCGGAAGAAGTAATTCCTCTGCTCATACAGGGAATGACTGAACAAGATCACCATATAGCCTATTAAAATAGGCAATACCGAATCAACCAGGGCCCAGTTAATATAAACATCACATTGATTAAGGGGCTACATACCAGCAACCAACAATGAGGCCACACAGCATTCGCTGTTCACCACAGGAACGTTCCAGTTCTGGACACAATCTCTGGGTGCTTCCGAAGCAACACTCCAAACAGCGGCGCCCTACAACGGAGTGGCACTCAGTGCTCACCAGCTATTCCACGCAACCAAAACAGAACCAGCAGGAACCCAATACAGAGGGAGAAGGCGCACACACACGGCACTTAATCTTGCCACTCACCTCACTACTCCCCAGCCGACTTCATAAAATAGCCCCCAGACCAATTACCGAGTGTCACATGACCAAATAAATTTGCCTCAGGTGTAGCGCACATGCCATAGCTCATCTTTAAAGGGACCTGCACCCCATTTCAACCTACTACGCTTGCAAGCCTCAGAAGTCCCATCCCGCCCGTGAGGTTTGGGGGTGGCAGCGTCATGTTGTGGGGCTACTTTGCTGCAGGAGGGACTGGTGCCCTTCACAAAATAGATGGCATCATGAGAAAAGATAATGATGTGGATGTATTGAAGCAACTGCTGAAGACATCAGCCAGGAAGTTAAAGCTTGGGCGCAAATGGGTCTTCCAAATAAGAACATAAGAAGAACATTTTACAAACAAGAGGAGGCAATTCGGCCCATCAAGCTCATTTGGGGAGAACTTAACTAATAGCTCCGAGTTGTTAAAATTTTATCTAGCTCTGATTTAAAGGAACCCAAGGTTTTAGCTTGCGCTACACTAGCAGGAAGACTATTCCAAACTCTAACTACACGCAGTGTACAGAAGTGGTTTCTCAAATTCATTTTAAAATGTTCTCCCGCTAATTTCCACTTATGGCCACGAGTTCTAGTATTTAAACTAATATTGAAGTAGCCATTTGGCTGAACATCCTCCAAACCAGTTAGAACAACGGGACAATGACCCCAAGCATATCTCCAAGTTCGTTACAAAGTGGCTTAAGGACAACAAAGTCAAGGTGTTGGAGTGGCCATCACAAAGCCCTGACCTCAATCCTATAGAAAATGTGTGGGCAGCACTGAAAAGGCATGTGTGAGCATGAAGGCCTACAGACCTGACTCCGTTACACCAGTTCTGTCAAGAGGAATGAGTCGAAATTCTAGCAAACTATTGTGAGAAGCTTGTGGGAGGAAACCCAAAGCGTTTGGCCCGAGTGAAACGGTTTCAAGGCAGTGCTACCAAATACTGAGGAAGTGTGTGTAAATTTCTGACTTTGATGAAAGTAATAAAAAATTCTCTATAATATTATCTCTCTCTTTATTCTGACATTTAACAAATACAAAAAAATTGGTGACCCTGATTGACCTAAAACAGAAAAAGTTTACTCTGATTTAATGTTTGACAGTGAGGAAAAACGTTTTTGTGTCTTTCTCTGAATTTTATGTAAACCTCTGGTTTGAACTGTACAACAAAGAGATATTATGTAGTACAACTTTTCACAGGGGAAGTTGTGATTTAGTAATTTGCTTGATCATTAGTGATGCTATGGATCAGAAGTTATCCTGTAAAACATAATTAGATCAACAAACCATCCATTCCTCCAAGGTTTTTCCAATGGATCTGACAGTCTCTCTTTTGTCCGTCCATCTTTCTATGGTCACTTGTCTAGTACAGGTTTGTGGTGAACCTACAGCCTATTCTAGGAAATAAATCTTACATTTTTTCTCTTTCTTACATAGGGGGAAAAACTGTTAGGGGAAGCAGCAGCGTTCATATCTGCCCACACAAACGTATATGGTTTCTCCCTTCCACAGGAAACAAACCTGTCATCCTTGTGTTCATGCACCACTGTCACCACCCCAGTCACATGACCAACATCACAGTGCAGCCATCCAGGGACAACATAGTGCAAGTCATCCACTGCGCCTACCATGAAACTAAAGGGCTGCTGGAATGTCAGGAAAATGAGCAGGCGGTCGCTGAGGTGCGATCAGCACTGCTGAGGTACAAGTGAATAAACAGCCTCTCTGCAGGGGAAGCGACTATTAACACAAATACTGTGTAAACACTCAGGATTTTAATCAGGTTAACAAGTTATCCTCAGAGTTCATAAGCAAACTTTGTGATTATTCTGCTGTTTAACTCTGTCTGCAAAACATTTATAACTGAGAAACACCCACCACATATGAAAGTACAGGAAAAGTCCACATTAAACATACTTAAGATATGAAGCATCACTAATGATCAAGCAAATTACTAATTTTACAGAATGCACAACTATCAGGTGAACATCTACGGTCTTAACTATATTGTATGTGAATGAAAAATTAATCAGAAAAATTTAATTAAGATAACTTTATTGTTTTTGTATGTACTTATACATAAATAACAATTATATATACAGTACATACAAATATATGTGCACATTCATTTCAAAGGTCAACAGTAACTATCCGGAGATTATGTCACAGTGTTTCATTACACACACATGTAATTTATGACATACACTCTGCAGGTGTGTTGAGTTACATGCTGAGGTCCCACAGTCCAGCACCAAGTCAGATATTGAGCAGCAGCCAGTGGCTGACCAGGATGACATCACCCATGACAGCGAGCCTCAGAGCACTGAACCAGTGGGAGAGAGGAGTGATTCCGGTGGCTCCTGTGGAGGTAACGGGTGTCTTGGGGCCTGACTGATCTCTGCACAGTCGTGCTCATATCGTGCTCAGGAACATATTACATGCTTCCCAGCAAAAGACTCATAATCACTGATCCAAATATATTATTAGTCTTATCATCACAAATTCTTGTGTCATGGTGCCTGGGGGTGGGTGCATAGGGGTTACGACCTTCAGCAGTGCAGATATAATAATAAATAAGTAGTGGGATATGGGAATGAGGTAATCACTGATGTGAGATGTGCAAATGGACAATAATACACAACATAATACTGAAAAAGTGCAGGTACGCCTACTAGTATTTTTCATAGAGAAGGTAAAATGCAGTTTCTGCTCTAGGGTGGCCACTAGGGGGCACTTCTCTTTGGACCTAGTGAAAACCCCCATCTTACACATGCTTGCAAAATTTCTTAAATTGTCCAGATTATCCTCCACCTTTTCCAGAGTGATCATAAAAAATAGTGAATAGTTGCTTCACAAGTAGCCAGGCCTAAGAATAAATGTAGAATTAAAAAAAATTACATTCAGACTGGCCTAAAATCTTTGTTCTGCAAATTGATTTGAGTTTTGTTACAGTTATCTATGACCTTATCAGTAACAATTATATTTTGAACAGTGCTGTACTTTTACTAGTAAAATGAAGTAGAATTTTCTTTAGTGATGATGTACACACTAAACCAGTGTTTCTCAACCCAGTCCTTGGGGATCCACAGACAGCTGGCATTTTTACTGCTTCTCAACTCCTAGCCAATAAAAACAGCAAATACCAGGCACATGGGTGTTGGGGACTGGGAGGGAGCAAATATATGGACTGTCTGGGATCCCCAAGGACTGGATTAACAAACACTGCCACTGTTTCAGCAGAATCAGAATCAAATTAAATAAAACCTACAGCACAGGGCTGTTATTATGTATGTTCTTACCCAGATCTACATGCATACACACACTGGCCCCCTCTGACTCTTTGCTACAACTTACTGAAGATGGCAAATATTTTACAGAAAATTCAGTGTGTCCATCATCTGGAGTACCCACGACCCCTAAGAATATCAATTATGCATCTTCACATAAGCTGTCTGGTGCTTCTGAAGTTTGCTACCTGTCAAAGGTTTGCATGTATACTTCCTGCTCACAACATTTTAAAGTCATTTTAAATTTTTGTTTCTTTTCCCCAGTGAAAGTCGACATGGTGGTTTCTGGAGAAACTTTCAAAACCCATGTTACCTTCATTCAAAAACTCAAGCTGCGGTTAGATGTCTGCAGTGCAAAGAGCAGCAACGTCATCCTGGTCTTCTGTACTGTTGTCTCTCGGATTGGGACAGACATGGAGGCAGCCATGGCCAGAGTTACAGGTGAGCCAGGATTCAGTCTCTGCTGTATGTCACCTTTGCCCTGAAATCCAAAATAGCTATAACAGAAAGATAGTGTGTAGTCCATCTTGGCAGGGATACTTTAATTTCTTAAAAAACCTTTGTTTCTTGGTAAAGAATAGGTCTGTCACCAGAAGCCAAATTTCAGAATTTTTTGTGGTCATAAGTGACTACTATCTTTTTGCTAAATATGGAAAACATTTATTATAACCAATTTCACATTCCTTCTTAAAGCAAGCCTCTTCATTTTGTTATCTTTTGTTTTCAGTGATTGCTGATCTGTATCAGCCAATTCTGATTCCATTCAGAATTGCCAATTGGTGACCAGCCCCAAAAAACCCTGATCAGAGCATCCCTAATTTAACCTGAATCATCACCATTTCCTTGCATTCTCGTCCTTCTCCACACCATCAATGATTGAGCATTTTTCTTCTCACCCAATTTAGGATGTGTGATAAATTGTACTGGGCAGTAACAGAATCAATCAGTGCACATGCTAACCTGTTTGGTTTCTCATTTACACAGAAGACAAACCTGTCATCCTGGTGTTCATGCACCACTGTCACGACCCCAGTCAGATGACCAACATCACCATTCAACCATCCAGGAGCAACATAGCGCAAGTCGTCCACTGTGCCTTCCATGAATCTAGAGGGCTGCTGCTATGCCAGGAAAATGAGCAGGCAGTTGCAAAGGTGGAAGCCACACTGAAGAAATACAAGTGAAGAAACAGACATGGCACAGGGAAGCATGGATTAAAACAACTAAATATTGTGCACACATGATTTTAATCAGTCTTCATCAATTACACACAGTTTGGATTTGTCCTTTATAATTGCATGGCAGATTGCTCACCCATCTGAAGTGCTGGCTTACTGACTAATAATCATTGGCAGCAGACATGGTAAAGAGATTTAAAGAACTAGTATTGGGTCCCAGTGGAGATCACTAGAGTGACACCATAGACTGTGGTACCTAATCTGAACTGCCTTACTGACCAGAACTGGTACATAAAGGAAAATGTGAAAAGGGGAGCTTGTTTAATAATAGTGTGTCTGTCAAGGAAGATGATGGTGTAGTTATCCTGGTGGGGAGTTTAACTGTGTATGCAGAACATTTCTTGCTGGGAGACGCCCACTGTGTATGCATGCATTAAATACACACACACACACACAAACACATACAGACATATGCTCCTTTTTAATAATAATTAAGCAAGTTGTTAATTTTACCGTTCATTCATCACTATCACAATCAGATTAAGTAAATTTAACACTTGTGTGTTATAAAACAGGGAAAGTTACTAAAGGTATTTAAATACACACACTGCAGGTCTGTCAATTTAAGTGACTCTACATATGGAGCTCAAGCTTGGGTCCATCTCTTGAGTTCTGGAAAAGTGTTACAGCAGTAGGAAAGCAGCTTCTCAGCTTATAACCATGGGTAACACATGGTGTGCATGTGAAAACTAAAAATAACCATCAAAAATACAACTGTCTTGTGGTAGATCTTTTGGCCATGTGAAAATGGATTGCTTGAACTTGGGAGAACAAAAATTAGGCTTCCTCCCCCCTGAAGTTTAAGGTTTAGAGAAGGAGAGGTTAGCTGAGCTGAATCTGTTTAGCCTCGAGAAATGGAGACTAAAGGGGGACATGATCCAGGTATGTAAGATTCTAACAGGTCTGGATGCTGTTCAGCCAAATGGCTACTTCAATATTAGTTTAAATACTAGAACTCGTGGCC
>JAODLD010000045.1:6799863-6827735 GCA_026781065.1 Mormyrops boulengeri | reverse complement strand
CAGGACGTCAACAAGACAAACACCACCAACGACAGCGAGCTTCCCGGGAAGGGCACTGAGGCAGCAGGAGATGAGAGTAAATCTGATGAGCGGGAGAATCAAACTGGAGGTAACTGGTGTCTTGGGGCCTGAGTGGTCTCTGCATAAATGAGTTCAAAAAAACGTATTACATCTATAGTGTTTTTATTAATACTGGAAACGGTCTCACCCCTTCTTACTCTCCACTGGCCCACTGACTGAAGGTAAATGTTATCTGTCTTTGGCAGTGAGGATAGATTTAATAAAATCCAGTGTCAGCTGTCTGATGATCACTAGAGGTCACTTTTCTTTGGATCTAGTAGAATCCCGTTAACAGAATATTTAACAGAATATTTGCCATTGTAAATGCACTCTTTGCTCCTTTTGTATTGTGTTACAGTTTTTACCCTCTAGTCAGTTCATATTCTTACTTATTTTTATTTAGATTTTCTTCTGTGTACATATACATATGTATATATGTGTGTGTTTGTGTGTATACTGAAATACTACTATATATATATATACAGAATGAAACGCTTCATGGAGATTATTAGTGTTAAGATAATCAACTGAATAGTGAGAACTTTATAGGAAGGTGATCAAGAGTGTAGCTCAGAGCTTAGAAGTAACAAACCTTTGATTAGTGAATAAGGTCGGTAGGAGAAAACACATACAGATCACTTTGAACAATACAGTGTGGTGGATTAACGTCCAGCTCAGGTCTTGGGGACAAGTACTCCCTATGTTTCTTGTAAGAGCAATGCAAAAGTAATTAAAAGTTCTTTGACTAGAGGAGCATGGAAAAGAGCGTCTTCCTTGCTCGACCTTCCTTCTTCTATTGTTCTATCTGTGCTCTATCCTTGATCTCATCTTCTCGTATGAAGATCCTGCTCCTAAGGTCCAATCATCCAATGTCCTTTGCACCAACTTGGATATGGAGGTAATGGCTACCCAGGATGCCAATAGCCTAAACATCGCCATTGAACATGAGCTTCTCAGGAAGGGCTTTGATCCAGCGGGTGAGGAGAGTGAACCTGGTGAAAGGATGATTGTATCAGCAACGGAACCTTCCACTGGCCCCACTGGAGGTAAAGCATGTCTTGGGGCCTGAATGAGCTCAACATGCATACAGACACTGGTCACTTCATGCTGTCCACTGGTCCACTGACAGAAGGTTCATGTGACTAGTCTTATGTTTAAATAAAATCCAGTTTTTGCCGTTGGGTGGCTACCTGGATTGACTTCTCTTTGGATCAAGTAGCATGCTCATTATACCTACATGTATGTTTGGATAACTTTCTTGTTTGGTCAGGACTCCCTACGACCTTGAATAGGATAAGTGGTTACAGAAAATGGATTGATGGATAAAATGTAGTTACTGCTGTAGGGTGACCAACCATATTTAGTCCAGATGGAGTACTTTACACCGCATTGGTGGATGAATGACACACAGAAGAAATCTATATGTAGAAAGTTTTTGTGTATGCTGTCTGTTCATGACAATTATAACTCAATTCTAAATTCTGTTTCTGTTCCCCAGTTAAAGTCCACATACTGGTTGCTGGAGAAACTTTCAAAACTCATGACGTCTTCATGCAAAAGCTGAATCTGCAGATAGAGCTCTGCAGTGCAGAGAGCAGCAACGTCATCCTGGTCTTCTGTCCTGTTGTTACTGAGATTGGGACAGACATGGAGGCAGCAATGGCCAGAGTTACAGGTGAGCCAGGATTCAGTCATTGTTACATGTCAGCTTTGTCCTGAAGACCAAAATGATACAACAAAGAGGTGTTATGTAGTCCAACTCTTCTCAGAGGAAGTTGTGATTTTTTTTCTAACAAAAGCTGCCTTCCAGAAGTTGTCCTGTGAAAATAAACTCAGATTAATAAACCATTCATATCTGTCAAGTTTTTCCAGTGAACCTGACAGTCTCTTAAGTCTGACACACATCATATATATATAAAACTATATAATGGACTCAGACAATGATATCACATTGAGTGTAAATATGAACGTCACTGCCCAAGTTTTATGTATGAAACACAGAGGCCAATGAAATTACATTGTGCTTTTGCTATCATAGACACTACCACAATAGTGTTGGATGCTGTTTTGTAATGAATATTTGCTTCTACAATAGAGCACATGCAGCATTTAACAGTGTTTAATCTGAATCATCATCATTTGTTTTCATAACTAATGGGCAGGTAAGACTGGACTCTGAATATGTGCAGTGAATTCTCATACTTAAAAAAAACCTTGACCTTTATAACTTTTCCATCCATGCTTCAATGACCACGTGTCCAGTACCAGGTCGTGATGAGACTAGACTCTATCCTGGGGAGCACAGCTCAAGCAGGGGACACCTAGGATTGAATGTCAGCATTCGCTTAATTCTCCGACACCATCAATGATCAAGACCACCTCCCTTTCTTGCTCACCCAATTTAAGATGTGCAGTAAATGACGTGGGGACCGCCCACCATAACCTGTTTGGTTTCTTACTTCCACAGAAGACAAACCTGTCATCCTGCTGTTCATGCATAACTGTCACAACCCCAGTCACATGACAGATATCACAGTGCAACCATCCAGGGGCAACATAGTGCAAGTCGTCCACTGCGCCTTCCATGAAACTGAAGGGCTGCTGCAGTGTCAGGAAAATGATCAGGCAGTCACTGAGGTACAAGCGATGCTGAAGAAACACAAATGAAGAAACAGACATACCTCAGGGAAGCATGGATTAACACTACTAAACAGTGTGTACACGTGATTTTAATCAGAGTTCATCAATCATATCCAGAGCTTGTATTTCTGTCATTGTTGCTGGTAGGCTTGCTCACAAATTGAATTTCTAGCTTACTGGTGAATAGTTATTGGCAGTAGACATAAGGATGTGTGAAGAACCAGTCTTGGGGACCAAAGTATTGCAGCTTTGGGTCCCAGTGCTGATCACTACAGTGACATCGCAGGCCAGGGTACTTAATGACCTTTCCCAGAGGTCCAAATTTCATCAGCCACACAAAGCCAAGGTCCACGGGGAGGTCCCTGAGGTTCCCCCTTGGTTGATTTTGCTGATCAAGGGAGGGGGGGATCGATCACGTGTTCTGGATGATATTGTGCTTCGTCCAGATGCAGAGTCTACCATTTCTGTACCCCTCCCATAGACTGAGGTACCTAACCTGAACTGCCTTACTGATTGGTACTTGTTAAGAAAGAAAAATGTGAAAAAATAACCTTGTAATAGTCCCTGTTAAGCAAGATAATGGTGTGATTATTCTGATAAGGATTCTGATTATTCTGCTAACTGTCTATACAGAACATTTTTGGCTGGGAAACACCCACCCTGTATGCAGGCATTCATTACACACACACACACACACACACACACACACACACACACGCACACACACACACCCTAATCCCAACATGATGACCTTAACCCCTACCCAGCCCTAACCTCAACCATAAGTAAGCAAACAAAATATGAGACTTTTGGCATTTTTACTTTTTTGATTGCATTTACAGATCTTTGTGGGGACCTGAAAAATAGTCCCCACGACATCAAAAACATGTTTTTATTACATTGTGGGGGACATTTGGTCTCCACACTGTATTACAAACATAATCCACACACCAACACACACACACACACACACACACGCGCACATACACACACACACACACACACACAGACCTGTACTCCATTCATTTCTTTGAGCAAACCCGTATTCCCAACATTGACAACCTTAACTCCTACCCAGCCCTGACCTCAACCATAACTAATGTAGTAGAAATCAGACATTTAGATGTAGTGGAAAATTTAATCCTTATTAAGAAACTATTTGCTATGATCACAAGGTATGAAAACTGTGTTACAGAGTACTGTCTGTCTGTGTGAAAGGCGAGGGCCACTTGGCAGCCAACCAGGAGGAAGGTCACGGCGACGATTACAGAGCTGGTTCTGACCGGTTCTGTTTGGTTGCACACAGAGAATACAGTAACTGTGGACCTTTTCTCTTATTGCATAGAATGGTAAACATGAAGCAGAAGAATGAAGGAGCTGCACGAAAAAATAATTGTGGGCATTTGTTTTCTGCGGACACGGTGTCCTGGCTTATTTGGGGCATCAGATAACCTAATAAAAAACTCCGCTGCTTTCATACCCTGTCTTTGGCCGTTTTTCCACCACAGTAACCAAACAAAATACAAAACTTTTGGCATTTTTAGTTTTTATTGCAGTTTTAGTTTTTATTTTATTGCAATTCCCAAAAAAATGGTCCCCACAACGTCAAAATTAAGGTTTTTATCACATTGTGGGGACCAAATGTATATGTAATGTATACGTGGACCATACACACACACACACACACACACACACACACACCTTGTTAAAAATCATGCAGCAGGTACTTCATTATATGGTTCGTCTTTCTCTATCACAAAATTAATGTTTGACTAAATAAAAAAAGTTAATAGAGGTATTTAAATATATACATTCTGCAAGTCTGTTGATTTAAGTGACTGTACTTATGGGGATCAGTCTTGACTCTGCTAAAAGAATAAGCACAACTTCATCATTAAAACTTGCTGTAAATAACCAGGGCCTTAGCTGGCATCTGGATAACAAAAGCAGTCCATAGGTTTTGGTGTGCATGCGATTACTAGAACAGGAACAGTGTGTGTGTGTGTGTGTGTGTGTGTGTGTGTGTGTGTGTGTGTGTGTGTGTTCCTGTTTTGGCCTGTAGAGGGAGAATGGGCTACTCCTGTCTTGTGCTGCGAAATGGGAAATGACCAGCACCTGGTTGTAATGGGCGATAAGGTGCACCTGACTGTCACGCCGATGTAGCACAGGTTATGCAGATCTATCCAAGATTAGTTTAAATTTAGAATCATAAATTGATTCCGTAACGAAGATGGGCTAGGTCCAAGAAACGGAAGCGACTGTTATCCAGATGTAGTGCAGGTAATGCAGATCCGGTCTAGTGTCCTATGCAATCTGGGACTGTCCAAAACATGCTGAGGTGAACTGGAGTTACCAAATTGCCCATAGGTGTACATGTGTGAGTGGATGGTGTGTGTGTGCGCTCTGTGATGACTTTGCACCCCATCCTGGGCTGTTCCCTGCCTTGCGCCTGTAGCCTCCAGGATGGGCTCTGGATCCCCCATGACCCTGAACAGGATAAGCAATTACAGAAAATGGATGGATGGATATTACAGACAACAATTAGGTATTATGTAGTTCCTCTCTTCACAGAGTGTGATTTATTTAACAGAAGCTGCCTGTCAGAAGTTGTCCTGTTGAAACAAACACAGATCAACGAACCATCCACATCTTCCAGGCCTTTTTCCAATGGACCTGTCAGCCTCTCAAGGCTGTAAAACACGTCTGACACGTTTCCCGATTTTTGGTTTATCAAAGATCATTTAGTTTTGACTGGCAGATAATCTGGTAGATAAGATATTAACCAATAAAAATAGAATTTTACTCCTAAAATAAGACTGTATAATGCTTCTACAACACTGCACATACACTATTTATACAGTGTTGAATCTGAATCATCATGTCTATTACAAACACACAGGTTAGACTGGACTCTGAATATATGTAATACATTTTCTTACTTCAAAGGACCTTGACTTTTATAACTTTTCCATCCATCCTTCCATGACCACTTGTGCACTTCAGGTTAATACTGAGCCCAGAGCCAATCCCAGGAAGCAAACCTTACAGCTTTACTTTGTTCTCACCTTATTTAAGATGGAAAAAAACAGGAGGGGAAGCAACAGCATCTATCAGTGCCCACAGTAACCTGCTTGGTTTCTCTCTTCTACAGAAAACAAACCTGTCATCTTGGTGTTCATGCACCACTGTCACAATCCCAGTCACATGACCAACATCAAAGTGCAACCATCCAGGAGGAACATAGTGCAAGTTGTTCACTGCGCCTACCATGAGCCAGTAGAGCTGCTGGAATGGCAGGAAAATGAGAAGGCAGTCAACGCAGTGCGCTCACAACTGCGGAGGTATAAGTTCAGATGTATTGCAGAGGAAGCGAGTATTAACACAAATAGTGTGCACACATTCAGGATTTTAATCAGTTTAATCAATAATCATCGATCACTTCATTATTCTGATGTCGAGTTTAGCTGTGCATGCAGAACATTTCTGACTGAGAAACACCCACCATAAAGGCTAGTGACAAAAAGACTATTTCAAATTACAAAGTGTATATGTCAGCAATATCAGGAGAATATCTAACTTCTTATGTGACTGGAAGTTTGGAATAATTGGTGAATAACTGGTGAAGACACACACATTCTGCTGTATATACTGTATGCAACACATACCTATATAGCTGAGGTTCCACAGCCTAAAGTCCCTCGCACCCAGTTGGAGGCGGTGCAGCCGCTGATGGCTACCCAGGATTCCAATAGGCCAAGCATCACTATTGACAGTAAGCTTTCTAGGAAGGGCACTGAGCCAGTGGGTGAGAAGAGTGAGTCTGATCACAGAATGATTGTATCAGCAAAGGATCATTCCACTGGCCCTTCTGAAGGTAAAGGGTGTCTTGGGGCCTGAGTGATCTCTACATGCATATAGACACTGGCCTCTTCAGCCAGTGGACAGGTGACAGTGAGCACAATGTGTACAAATATGGATATAACCCGATAGTAACTACTCATCCAGAAATACATATTAGCAGTGGAAGGCAATGCTGCAGTATGGAGGAAATGCAGTACTTTGCTTTTGTAACTAAAAAAAAATTCAGACCGAGGAAGTCAGGGGTTTAATCGGCAGAGATATTTGGTGCAGTTTAGAATTATTGCTGCACACGACGTCACCCTTCCTGCTGTCCACTGGTGCATTGTCTGAAGGTTCACGTGACCAGTCTTATGCAGAGAGAATATTTTTAATGAAATCCAGTGTCAACTGTCAGTTGGCCACTAGGGGTCACATCTATTAGGATTAAGTAGAATCCGCGTTTCACATGCACAACATTAAACTTTTAAGCCATTTTCCCACTCTGTTTTTTGCCTAGGAGTGCACATATAATGCCAAACAGACAAGCTGCAAAGACGGAACACAGAGTGCAAACAAAGTACTTTTTAAAAAAATTTAAATCTAGTCATTCTTTTCCTCATCCACAGTGAAGGTCCACATGCTGGTTTCTGGGGAAACTTTCAAAACTCATGACACCTTAATACAAAAGCTGAATCTGCAGATAGAGCTCTGCAGTGCAGAGAGCAGCAACGTCATCCTGGTCTTTTGTCCTGTTGTTTCTCAGATTGAGATAGACATGGAGGCAGCAATAACCAGAGTTACAGGTGAGGCAGGATTCAGTCACCTTTGCCCTGAAATCCACATACAGTACATACAGTACATTTTTTTATACGGTGTTAAACCTGAATCATTATTTGTTTCTTACTATGTCTATTGAAGACACACAGGTTAGACTGAATATAGGCAAAAATTTCCTTACTTCAAAGGACCTTGACTTTTATAGGTTTTCTATCCATCCTTCCATGACCACTTGTGTACTTCAGGTTAATACTGAGCCAAGAGCCAATCCCAGGAAGCAAACCTTACAGCTTTACTTTGTTCTCACCTTGTTTAAGATGGAAAGAACCAGGAGGGGAAGCAACAGCATCTATCAGTGCCCACAGTAACCTGTTTGGTTTCTCTCTTCTACAGAAGACAAACCTGTCATCCTGCTGTTCATGCACCACTGTCACGATCCCAGTCACATGACCATCATCACAGTGCAACCATCCAGAAGCAACATAGTGCAAGTCATCCACTGCGCCTTTCATGAAACTAAAGGGCTGCTGCAGTGCCAGGAAAATGAGCAGGCAGTTGGTGAGGTGCAAGAGAAGCTGAGGAAATTCCAGTGATGAAGCAGATCCTCTGCAGGGGAAATTAGTATTGACACAAATAGTGTGTATATGCCCAGGATTTTGATAATTTTTCCTTTTTAAATAATTGTTTATTGATGACACACAGTCAGCAAAAAACAATCAAACTCAACCAAACAGTCATAAATACAATTACTGTATATATCTTTATAAATAATACATGAAAAACCAATAAAATACAGATATATTTTAAAAATGAAAAGATAAGAAAGACCCTAAAATGGAGGGGAGGGAGTGGACGGAGCAGGGAGGGAGGGGGGAGAGAGATTTTACACTCTCAACTCCAGTTATTACTACTGACGCAGTAAAAATAAGGCTGAGAGCTTTATGAACCTCATCCCTATAATCCCTCTACTTCTAACATGACCAAAGCAGGTGGACAGAATTTGAGTCAGTTTCCCCTCAGTTCCACCAGCATTCACTAGTAGAGGAGGGTCCAGTCTTCACTTATATCTGGTGTCCTAAAATATCAACTATCATTTTCCTGTTAAATTCTCTCCAAATATTAGAACAGACCACTAGATGTGCCTCCTAGAAAATTCTTCCCTTCTCTCTACAGAGATGTCTTGCTAGATCTCAGCTCTGCATTTCATTTTAATGTACAAGGAACCATTCTGTTCCATATATCTGAGATTATTCCAAATACTGGAAATTACCTTTCCTACTGATTTGTCAAGTTCCATACTCATAATGTATTGTTCTATTGCCGATGGAGATCAGAAGATCAGATTTTGTTTCCTCATGTTTATTAATCACTTGTCTAAATTCTAAATACCCAAAGAAATCAGTGTTTGGAAGTCCAAATTCTTCTTTTATCTGGGCAAATGACTTGATGTTATTTAACTCAATTAGCTGGTCAGATGAACCATTTGCTATTTTCTGACCCCACTAGATGGTGCTCTCTGTTCAAAAAACTGCTCAAAGCAAACCAAGAGTGCCATGTAACGGGGTCAAAAATATCAGAAATTGTTCATGACGCTTCATTTAGCCATCACCAGGCAAAAGTATATTGGTCATTGATCGAATTTTACAATGTAGAAATATGGAGACCCAATCAAAAAAGTATTCATTAATGCATTAAATGCAATAGAGATACAAAAAGAATTACATCTGGTCAATTTTTGCTCCACTACTTTTATCTCTCTTCCCCACATTCCTGCATAATTTCCAAGTGAGCTCTTGCTGCTTCTGGTCAACCAATCAGAAACTTTGTTGCTATAAGGCCTACCCTAGTAGTTTGTGGTCGAACAAAAAGTACCTAGACCGGAGCTGGGACTTAAAACAGGTTCCTGAACTACAATAAGACCGAATTCCTGCAGTGGGAAGTGGGAAGTTCCTGGTTCCGGAAAAGAAAAGTTACTGCCATAGCAAAGTGCTGTAAGAGGTTGACTGAGCAATGCACAAAGTAGACCAAGACAACAGAGGGAACCAGGATGACAAGAATACTACCATTACCCATAACAACACTAGCAACCAAAAACACAACAGCAAACATGACAAATGCTCAACTCGCCAGCCAGGGCATAAGTTCTTACACATACAGGGTAAAACACAGATGCAACACATGAGGGGAATCAGACCAGTATAATTGGTAATTATTAGACACAATTCAGTAACACAATATGTAAGTTTGCCAGCACCTCCCCTCCCGAGGCATGCTGGATGCCACAAAACACCGCTGTCTGGCAGATGACCCCTTTTAAGTAGCACGGACCGTTCATGCCTGGTGTCCGCCTGGGATCCCTGGATTACTGACCTGTGGATGGCTTGGGACTCGTGACTTGGGCTGGAGACAGGACTGGACTGGGAACCGGAGGGATTCTGCTGCCTAGCAGGCTTTTCTTTCCAGGCGGCACAAAGTCAGTACCCGGCTGGCCTCCACCTAGAGTCCCCCAAAGTAATCGTACTTAAATATCGTGATGATCTCGTAATTTCATTACGACTGTAAATCCATATTCAGAGTTGCAACTGTGTGCCTGTGCCTGCCGCCTCAGTTTCATGGATAAAATCCTCATTTTACAATTTATGAGTTTACAATGTTCAGGTTGCGATTATGATTCACAGTTCATGCATTTACAACTTCAGTACTATATTTATAATCACTAGTTACCAGTGGGGGGTAGGGTTCTGCTAATCCACTATCCGCTAATTAGCGAAGCTGAATTTTTCGTTGGGGGATTAGCGTTTCTGTTAACTTTGAAAACCGTTAGCGGACCAGTTATCTTACACTAATTTAACTTCTGCTAACTGTAAATCTACTAACATTTTTTCACAGGTGAAGTGAATAAAGTTTAACAGTCAAAACCATTTATAAATCCTAAAATCATACATATCTGTTTGCTCTGTGTGAGCGTGTCTGCAACAGTCTGTCTGGCATGTTGTTGGCTGGCTACGTGTAAATGCAAGACATGATTAGTCGATAGCTTGTCATACTTAAGTCCTGACCCACTCCTTGCATACTCACAGAGGTAAGAGCCTTTGTGGACTTATGTTCATACCATAGATGTTATATATATTTATGTGGTGCCCTTGCATCGCCTGACAGGGAAAACAATGTACCATTTCACTACAGTTAAGGACAGAATTATTAGCCCCCCTAATGAAATCACACAAAACACTTAATATTTCCATGGAAATGACCATAACAAAAACTGTTGATACTTGTATTGCTTCCAAAAGAACAAAGACAAAATCTCCACAAAGTTTGGTTAAGATATTCTATTGATGTGCTAAATTTTAACAAGAGACCTGAAAATGACAAGGCCAAAAATATTAGCTCCCCTGTGTTTTTTTCTCTTTCAAGACAAATTTGACCATTCAATTAGCTTTAAAACCACACCTGAACATTCAATTAACTTTCACATCGCACATGAGTAATCAATCAGCATTGAACTTTACATAAGAAACTCTGGTTAACCGGGCCAGTGGCACTTGAACACTTGGGTTACTTTGACACTTCTGGTAAGAAGCATTTCATCATGCCAAAAAAAAAAAAAATTAGTCTGGACCTCAGAAAGAGGATAGTAGACGTTCATCGTGAGGGTGAAGGCTACACTGTCATTTCCAAACGTTTCACAGTGTCTAGAACAGCTGTACGATGCATCATTGCAAAGCACCAGGAGACAAAATCTGTTGCAAACAAACCTGGGCATGGCCGAAAGCACAAGATTTCAAAAACTTTGGAGAGAAAAATAATCAGATATGTCAACAAGGATCCCCGGTTCTCTGCCAAGGTGATTGTTGCTGAGCTGGTCTCTCCTGGAGTTGATGTGTCAAGGAAGACAGTTGTGGGAGGAGAGCTCTTCATCGTGGAGGACTTCAAGGTCATCGTCCAAGAAAAACTCCATTGCTGAAACAATGACACATCAATGCCCGAATTAAATTTGCCCATGAACATTTGAAACATGGTAATGAGTTTTGGAAGTCTGTTCTTTGGTTTGATGAGATTAAACTTCAGCTGTTTGGGCATGGGGATGTTGCTTTTGTTTGGAGAAGGAAGGGAGAGGCCTTCAACTCTAAAAACACAGTTCCCACTGTTAAACATGGGGGTGGGAGCATCATGTTGTGGGGCTGATGTGGTGCTTCAGGCACTGTGATCCTCGTTTGTGTTCATGGGGTCATGAAAAAAGAGCAGTATGTTGACATTTTGAAGAATAATTTAAAGAAATCTGCTGCAAGTCTCACTTTAGGTCACCACTGGGTCTTTCAGCAAGATAATGACCCAAAGTATACCTCCAAGTTGGTCACAAACTTTTCGAAGGACTGAATTCGTAGACATTGCCAGTGCTGAATTCGTACACATTGCCAGTGCTGAATTCGTACACATTGCCAGTGCTGCATTCGTACACATTGCCAGTGCTGAATTTGTACACATTGCCAGTGCTGAATTCATAGACATTGCCAGTGCTGAATTCGTACACATTGCCAGTGCCTTCACTGTCCGTTCCCTCCTGTGAGTGCAGCACGCTGACTCACTAGCCTCGGACCTCGAAGTTCTTTTACACTCGACACATCTCAAAAAATAAATAAATAAAAGGTCTTGAATCCGATCTTTTCGTGATGTTTGTATTTTTACTATAAACTTAAAACTATACAAAACAAAAGTTGAATTCCTAATTGCTACTTTTATACACGAAGTGACGTGACGGTCAAAAGACTGTGATGCTTCCAGATTCAAGGCTTCTGCTGTCTTATGCGTCCTTACGCATTTACAATAAACTCAGCAGCCAATCACCTTGCATCACGTGGCAACTACGTACTAAGGTTCCTATTACTCTTACATTATAAAAAATACAAAGCTATAAGAATATTCAGATATCAAAACTATAACTCAAAATTCTATTAGAAATATTAATAAAATATTCAATCCAAATAGTCAAATGTGCATATTTAGTTATAGCACAAAAATGGCTCCAACACCTCCACTCCTCGTTGTGTCTCCCCAGCCTCTGCCCACCCTGTAGGGCTACAGTATCATTACCCCGGGATCCTGTGACAAAGGGTGGGGGTGGGCACAATAATGATGACTGGGACATGGGGCTGTACCCCAGATCAGCTGAGTAAGGACTGGAGATGTCTGACACAGGAAAGATTGTGCCCCCCCCCCCACACACACACTGAGTGTTCGGTTTATTGACATAGTGTGTTTTGCTTGTTTTCTATGCTATTAGTTGCAGTATTGGGAAACAATGATGTTTCTCTTTTGGGGGTGGGGGTGTAACAAACCTTTTGACTGATTGCGTATGTTGTTATATCTGAAAAATACAGTTCCAAACCGTCTCCGTCTTTACTGAATTTCATTAAATGAGCTAACAGGCGAACCTTGAAGCTCGGATGCAGTTTGCTGTGCAAAAGTATGACGAAGTAATATAAGTTATTGAGCGCCCGCCTGGCAATAACTTCTATCGCCGTTGCTTGCCGCCAGCCCGAGAAGGGTCTGGCTGCAGACCTCCTCTGTGGGTACACCTCCTCTGTCAGTACATCTCCTCTGAGGGAAAGGAAATGACGTAACGGAAAGGGCGTGTTTAAGGCTACAGACGCATAAAAATTCTAATAAATGTAATGATACATTTATACTTTTTTTAAATGAATAACCTAGATGTGAGAAGATGCATGTTAACTTCCTAAAGGCGATATTGCCAAGCGTATTGGATTGTTTAGTCTGTGCCGAATGGTCACTTGGTGGGTTATCTTGTGACCACCAGTAGGCTCGATAGTAGTTTCATCAGCACAACAGGATAAAGAACTGATTTTGTGACTGGCTGGTTATATTTGAAGGTGCTTTTAATAATGATAAAAATTTAAAAGAATAACGCAACCGTAATATGAAACTTAGACATAAACCCCTGGTTTCCTCAAAAGGGATTAACCCTAGTCTTGGCCTTAATTTGAGTACCAATGGAGATATACCACTGAAAAGCAAAGCTAGTCTAAGACTAGGCCGTTACGTCATTTCCTTTCCCAAAGAGGAGATGTACCCACAGAGGAGGTCTGCAGCCAGAGCCTCCTGGGCCAGCTCGACACTACGGTCTCTGGGCGAAGCCCCGGATGTGTTCAGGTCCTGGCGTCACCACACCTGATATTTTACTTTCGCTTTCATTCAGACAGGAGAAACGATCTCTCGACACGTAAGGAAATAACGCCCAGTAAATAAAATAATCATGAGTAATCAGGTAAGCAGCGCCAGTAATCAATTACATATTCAGGAAACCATATTAAGCTGCTGTAATTTAACAAAAAATGTACATTTAAGAAATGTCAGTAATTACCGACAGAGTAATTAAGAGGTTTTTAAGCCTAAATTTAAAATGTGACAAAGCGCGTTGTTTAATGGTTATACTATGTACTATATGTAGTATCAGAAAAGTGTACCGTGCATGAAGACTTAACCTGTAGCCTACCAACACAGCCGTCGTATCGGCATATCGTTTTAGAGCCACTACCCAAAAGTCACAGATATCTATTTATTGTTGTTCTAAAATTTTATTTTGTTTTGATGACTATTTGAAGACGTATAGGCTATGTAAAAGGTACCAGATAAAAGTGGCTTTAATATTTCTTGTAAGGGCATTTGGTTTCATTTTCGATATTTCAGACGAGCCGACCGAGCTGCCTGAACGGAAAAGATGTAATTTGTTGTAAGTCTGCCGCACGACACGATGGGATTTAGATCACTCGCTTTTTGAACTGGTACAGCATACAATCTACAATCCTCTGCAAAAGTATTGACCCCCCCCCCCCCCTTACAGGTATCGTTTGCTGTTTCATTGTTGGATTATCTTACTTCCTTGGCAAGTATCAATTACATTTGGGAATACTTGTCAGGTTTGATGTCTTCCACTTGTAAATGATTCATTTTAAATCTAATTCAACAATAACAAAAAAATTCTGCCATCTTTACCAGTGTGAATGCTTAAATTAACCGTTGGCTTGATCTTTACTGCAACTGATTCATGATGGAAATATTTTATAGGTGGTTTTCGCTTAGCATGCCTAAGCGTAGTGTGCTGTTGCATCTTCATCGCTTGGTATCTGTTCAAGACGGGCAGAATCTCTCCTGGTAAGTCGTGTAGCGATTCTCAGGTTTGACATCTTAGATTTGAAATGCTTCACTTTCAGTCTAAATCAGCAAAAAGTACGATGTTCCCGCATGTTCAAACTAAATTACAGTCCCTCCAGGACTCCACTATTCTTCGATCGCAGAAATTAATGCAAAATGTATTTCATAGCATTTTCTAGAGCTTGCAATATTTCAAATTAACCTTGTTTTCCCAGTCAAATCAGGGGACCACTTACATTTGGACAGTCTTGTACGTGTCGCCATCGCAGTGTTCATTCATGTGTGTTTTTTGCTAGGCTGCCGGGGAAGATGAACAGAGAAAATGTCTCATTTACCAAAAAGCTGAGCCGTTATATAGAGCCCAGACGAACACAGTGTACGTAAAACAAACAACGGGCACTTTGGAAATGAAACCGCATCTTTCTGTCATTGTATTTGACTGCGCCAGAGGCTGGAATAACTCAGAGCCGCACTTTCAATGATGTTACCCAGCCTTTAATAATACAGGTACCCTGGTTCGGTGGAAATTAGAGTGAGCCGGCGAGACATATGCAGCATTCTGTAAATGTCGTAGGCATTCAAAGGAAATGTTTAAAGCTATTTATCTGCATACGACGCGTATATTTGCTCAGAATAAAAAACACAATGTAATATTAGAACATATGCAAATGAAGAACAACCCAATAAAAAACAACAGGAATTCTTCTGTTCTCCAAAAAGTCACTGAAATCTTGTCAGATGGAAAGACGAAGACTGATTCAGTTCCCAAACCCCTCCTCAAGGGCCCACCCAGCTGTTTCATCTATTTGTTTCATTTCACAACCAGCTCACTTTAGTTAATTAATTTAATTAGTTTCTAAAAAGTAGTGAGGTACTGATTAGCCATATGAGGTATGCTAATGCTCCAGTAAAAAAATACATGTTGTGTTTCATACATGTGTATAGAATGGGTGCTGCAAATACCGGGAATTTTTCGGAGCGATTTTGAAATGGTTACGCTAACAAACTTTTACAGATATAACATTATAGATCATTTAAACAATATTTTCTTAGGCGGCCAAAGAATTATATGTGTGTGTGTGTGCGTGTGTTTGTGTGTGTGCGTGCATATTCAGGTAAGTAAAAGAGCAAACAGTGATTGTGATATAAAATGGCGTATACTAAGATACTAACAACCTATGATGTCATATCATGTTCAGTTATAATAATATTCCTCTTACTCCAGAGTATTTTGTCTGAGTTGAAAAATGCCCTTACTGTTCATTACAATTATAACTCAGAATTCTGTTTCTCGTCATCGGTGAAAGACCACATGCTTGTTGCCGGAGAAATTTTCTATACCCATGAAACCTTCATGCAAAGTTTTCCGATTGTAATACGGTAAACATAGGCCTACTAAATTTACAAACGCAGACACAGGCATAATAATAATAATAATAATAATAATAATAATGGCACCTACATTTGGAGTAGGCCTAGTGAAATGAACCTGAAATTGAATCAGCAGGTTTCATTTCTCTAAATGGACAGAAAGGCATCTCTCAAAATCTACTAACGGGATCATGTATTTATTTAACATTTATTAAAATATAGGTCTACCATTAGGACATAGTTCTTCAGATCAAGTTAAATCCCCTTATTCTTTATCTATCTATCTATCTTAATATAAATCCATGCAAAGTGTTATTGTCCTTAGTTTTAGTCACCCTTCCCAGTATTATTTAACTCATTGTAGGCTAATTACTACAGCTGACTTAAGATGCAAATATTTTACAGATTTTTTTAGCTGCATCTCCAACAGTAACTACGACATTCTGCATGATTCCATTCCAGGTAAGCTGTCCTGCGATTCTCAAGTCTCTTACATTTGAATTAGTTCACTTTTAGTTAGTTCCAACAAAAGTCTGTTTCTGTATTTTCCAACTAAATTCCAAAACTGATCATCGTGTCATATCCGGTTTAATAATGTTCCAGTTACTTCATAGAATCTCATGAAAAATGGTGACAAATGCCCTTCCTGTTCACAAGAGTTGTAAATTATTTTTAAATTCTTTTTTTCTTCCCCTAATGAAAGTCCACATGCTGGTTGCCGGAGAAACTTTCCAGTCCCATAAAACCTTCATGCAAAAGCTGAAGCTGCAGATAGAGCTCTGCAGTGCAGAGAGCAGCAACGTCATCCTGGTCTTCTGTCCTGTTGTTTCTCGGATTGGGACAGACATGGAGGCAGCCATGGCCAGAGTTACAGGTGAGCCAGGATTCAGTCACTGCTGTATGTTACCTGGGATCTGACAAACCAGCAAAATAACTACCACTAACAGACAGTGTGTAGTCTGTCTCTTCAGAGAAGCAGCTTTTGTTTAAAAGAAGCTGCCTTTCAGAAGTTTCCCTGTGAAAGTTAAGTCAGATCAACAATCCATCCAAATCTGCCAAGTCCTCAGTTTTTACAATGAACATGACGGTCACTCAAGGCTGTAAAATTAGACTAATGAATTACAAGATATTGGGCTCCTCACTTTGTTTTGAAAAACAAGATAAATTAATTTTTAGATAGAATAAAGTAACAATGGGCTCTGGTTTGTTAGTTGCAGTGATTCTAAAACTATTTTAAATCACAAATTTAGTGTCTAATTTGAAACAAAATCATAACTTTTTAACCAGGGGGGTATTTATGAAAGTAGCTAAAGAAAGGCAGACTTTCCCAAAAAAGTCAGACTCAAACTAGCGCCATCTCTAAACTTAATTAACTAGAATGCTGAGACGTGATTTTTATATAGGCTTTATTATATTTATTACACGACATGAGTAGTGAGAGCGCAGAATTTTGTCAGACGGAACGATCTCTTGGGAATCTGTTCCCACGTGTCATACCAAGGTGGGTATTCCATAAAGCAGGATTAAGGGAAAGTCTGACTTATTTCGACAAGTCTGGCTCATTTAAGTGGGAATATTGTTCCATCACCATGTCTTAAATGAATCCCCGCTGAGTTACCATGGTAACTTAGGCGAGTGAACAAGTCTGCTCCGGACCAGGTTAACTGTCTCTCATAGTTAAGCGTTGTCTCAAAGAACGTCCGACATGTGGGAACAGATTCCCAAAAGATCGTTCTGTCGGACGAAATTTGCGCTCTTACTACTCATGTCATGTAATACATATAATAAAGCTTATAAAAATCAAGTCTCAACCTTCCAATTAATTCCAAAATAGGAAAAACAGGAAAATATTTTAATATTTTGTTTAGTCACAGTCTACTTTGAAAGTTTATTAGTAAAAAGCAAAGACAAGATACGGTTATTTGTGCAGAACATTTCTCATGGATTGAAAGTACTTCACAGAGATCAAATAATACTATAATAATAGAATAACATTATACAGTATAAGAATGACCTGTGAACTCAACCCAGAAATATTCATACAGCTCCATCAGCAGCGTTTCTTCTGCGGCGGAAAAACACCGCTCTCGTTTTACACGCTTTCTGACTCATTTGATCGATCTATCGTTCATCCATTCATTTGGGCTTCTTAAATATCTCGGGTGTGTCTAAGTGAGACTATGCAAGTCTTGTACGAGCCTTGATTAGTTAAAGCTGAACTGCGTTAGTGGAACGAAATGAGGCTAAGTTTACAGATGGTACTTAGTTTGAGTCAGATTTTTTCTTTCTTTAGCTACTTTCCTGGAATCCCCCCGAAGTCTCATACTGACACAGGTTAGATTGGACTCTGAATATGTGTAGTGCATTTGTTTACTTCAAAAACCTTGGCCTTAATAACATTTCCATCCATCCATCATAGACCACTTGTCCAGTTCAACATTGTGATGAGCCTAGAGCCTACACTAGGAAGCACAGGGCATGATGGGATTGCAGTCCATCAGAGGGGCCACATTCAGTATCTGTTGGCAATTTAGAGAGCTCAGTTAGCTTAGCTGCATGTTTTTGTTTTGCTGGAGAAAACCCTCAAGAACATGAGGAGAACCTGCAAACTTCACAGAGTGAGGGTCAGGAAACAAACATTGGAGGTGTGAAGATACTTAGGTACCACCAGTAACATTTTTATACAGTAAAACATCTAAATATATAGTATCATGGAAGCATGTGGTGGGAGCAGAAAATGCAGTCTAGTGTTTTTGAGAATCCAGCAGTCACTTCCTTCTCCAGACAATCACAATCAATTGCTAACACAATTGGTTTCTTCCTTCCACAGGAAACAAACCTGTCATCATGGTTTTCATGCACCACTGTCATGATCCCAGTTACATGACCAACATCACAGTGCAACCATCCAGCGGCAACATACAGCAAGTCATCCACTGTGCCTTCCATGAATCTACAGGGCTGCTGCGATGCCGGGAAAATGAGCAGGCAGTTGCCAAGGTGGAAGCGACGCTGAAGAAATACAAGTGAAGAAACAGACATGGCAGAAGGAAGCATGGATTACAACTACTAATAAACTACTAACACTGTGTACACATGATTTTAATTTATAGTTCATTATATTCAGACTTTGTAATTCTGTCATTTATTTTAGGAATTTATTGTAATATGTGGCTTACAGATAATTACAATAATTACTACAATAATTATTGGCAGCAGTCAAGGACATTTGAACAACTTGTCTTGGGGACCAAAGTGTTGCAGGTTTGGGTGCCAGTGGATATCACTACAGTGACACTGTAAACCAGGGGTACTTTATTTTTGTTTGAAATCCGAGATCTTGTCCACATGTACACAGGTATTTTTAAAAACAGTCTTTTTCCTCCCGTCCACACAAGCACTGTTTTTTTAAATATCTCCGTCCACATGAAAACGCTAAAAACGCGAAAAATCAAGAGCAAATCTTCACTTCTGTTTTCAGTGACTTAAAATGCTGTTTGCATGTGGACAAAAGGCCAAAACGCATAGAAAAAGCTGCATTTTAAAACATACCTATGTGCATGTGGACTAGGCCCAATGCTTGTTCCCGATTGTTGAGGTTCTCCTTCGCTTTGTGTAAATCTCCCACCCTCTGTACCTTACAGTCTGCCATCTGACCTTCTTTTCAGAGGAGGTCTTGTTCTGTTTGGTTCAGTCCTTGTTTGAGCGCCTGTGTTACTCCTGTAAAATAGCCTGTACTTCCACACAAGCAAGTCTCCTTGTTACAGTATCTGATCAAGGGGTGTCTGCAGCAGTCCAATTTGGATGTATGACCATACCGGTGTCACTTGTAAAATTGATTTTCATTAAAAGTGTTTAACTTTAGAAAAGTACAATTTTGTGACAATTCCTGATCAGATTTGAATTTAAGAGAATTTTTCAGAGAAGCTTGACACCAAACATGCCATACCAACCTAGAGGTTCACACTTCATACCATCTGCATTAATTAATTCACAATTTAACTTACACTGTGCATGTTGATTATTCACATGAGTATATAGCATGAGTGGGTATGTTGCACATCACCAGATGTTGACACTTTCAGGTAAGTTTTACCAAAGTTACATTCCAAATTATACATCCAGACAGCACACCTTAACCCTGGATCAGGTTAGGTATTGCCATCAGTTTCCTATAATATCTATCTATCTATCTATCTATCTATCCTTCTGGGTCGTGGGAGGTCTGGAGCCTATCCTGAAAGCTATGGGCATGATGTGGGGAACAACCCAGGATGGGGTGCCAGCCCATCGCAGGACTGGGCATATTCACACATGCATACCTATGGGCAATTTTTTTAGTAACTCCAATTGGCCTCAGCATGTTTTTGGACTGTGTGGCGGAAACCGGAGTACCGGGAGGAAACCCCACGACAACATGGGGAGAACATGCAAACTCCACACACATGTGACCCAGGCGGAGACTCAAGCCCTGGTCCCAGAGGTGTGAGGCAACGGTGCTAACCACTGCACCACCATGCCGCCCCCTATAATTATCAATCAACCACAATCAATCAATCAGTTAACCACAATTTGTTATTTGCAAATTTTTAACTTAGCTCGTTTCAGTAATCTGCTATCCATGTTTAACAACACACATATCGATTAATGAGTACAATTTTGTGCTGTGACATCTGTCCTGGTGATCTACACCTCGAGCTTTGCTTCCTGCAGAAAGTGCAGAGTGATTAAAAAGGGGCTGAATAAATGAGTGTGGTGGGCGAACGAGTGCACATATTCAAAAGCTATATACATAGTTTTATGTGCATGTATACATCACTTTTAGCTGCAAAAAAAATTTCAAGAGGATTATTTCACAAACAAGCCTTGTGACACATGAGACACATTATTCTCTCTGCTCCACAGTTGGTTTGAGATCACAAGGTCACATGGTGCGGGAGCATAATAGCTTTATGTGCATGTATAGGCCATTTTTAGTTGCAAAAAAACGGAAATTCACGATTAATATTTCAAAGACAAGCCTTATGACACATGAAGAACGTTATTCTCGATGCTGCGCAGCTGGTTTGACATAATTCACTGAAATGATTGAATCGTATAATAAGTTTGCATTTTGAATGTCAAATGAATGTTGAATATTAAACTAACTTTATGCCCGTTTCAAACGTTAATTAAAATTCGCCCGTGAAAAAAAATATGAAAAAGCAGGGGGTATACAACATGGCAATAAACTCAAAATGCAGAACTAATATCTCGATACAATTGAAATCGCCCGTTTTCGTAGCTATTATCACTTAGCACACGAATGATTTACCATATGAAAATCTTTAATTTCAATTTTAAATCTTTAATATCTAAATAACTTCATATTCGCGGTAGGCTAACGTGACCCTTGCATAGAGCTTTCATCTGTTTCATTTTCGCTTTCGTACATACAGCGGAATCGACATCTCATTTGAAGCATAAGGAAATTAAGCCAAATACATAAAATAATCATGTGTAACCCGGTAAGCTGCGTCCGTAACGTATTATTTCAGTAACAGAATCCGGCTGCTGTAATTGTAGTTTTAAGAAATGAAAGTAACTGCAATCTGTAAATATGACAAATGTTTGTAGCAGAGAAATAAAAAAAATATGTTTAATGGTTATAGTGTACAGTATCCAATAGTCTAAAATGCATTACGACTTAATCTTTTGCTGTCGTAGCTGTATGGATATCAATCTGAAGCTATGTCCTAATAAAATTAAAAATTAGTGGTGTCGATTTGGGTTTGGTCGGTAGGATCATGTCCCTACGCATAATGTGTGAGTAACGGGTGTTTGTAGGGAAGCAGGCTGGGGGTCCGGGGCTGATTCTTCACGATAAATGTTTAACCCGAACCTAAGCCTTGGCTACATCTTTTTGTTCCAAAACTAAATTACTCGATTTCATGACTATTTTTGGAATGTAGTCTATACAAAGTTTGTTACTGTGTTTCAGACGAATCGGCCGAGCTGTTGCTGTCGAATCATTAACGCAATTCGTGGTAAGTTTGCCGATTGTAATGCGGTAGACATAGACCTACTAAATTTGCAAACGCAGAAATGGGCATAATAATATTAATATTAATAATAATAATAATAATAATAATAACAATGGCACATACGTTTGGCGCAGGTCTAGTGAAATGAACCTGAAATTGAATCAGCAGGTTTCATTTCTCTAAATGGACAGAAAGGCATCTCTCAAAATCTACTAACGGGTGCATGTATACATTTATTAAAATATAGGTCTACCATTAGGACATAGTTCTTCAGATCAAGTTAAATCCCCATTCTCTTTTTACAGAATTTTTTTGCGTCTTGTGGCATTCGATTTGTCGCCTATGTTGTTGTTGTTGCCCCTGCTCCAACTGTAACTACGACATTCTGCATGATTCCATTCCAGGTAAGCTGTCCGGCGATTCTCAAGTTTGACATCTTGCATTTTAATTAGATCACTTTTAATCAGTTTCAACAAAAGTCTGTTTCTATATTTTCCAGCTAAATTCCAAATCTGATCATCGTGTTGTATCCTGTTTAATTACAATAATGTTCCAGTTACTCCATAGAATCTCATCCAAGGTGAAAAATGCCCTTCCTGTTCACGAGTTAAATTATTTTTAAATTCTTTTTTTCTTCCCCAAGTGAAAGCCCACGTGCTGGTTGTTGGAGAGACTTTCAATCTCCATAAAACCTTCATACAAAAGCTGAATCTGCAGATAGACCCCTGCAGTGCAGAGAGCAGCAACGTCAACCTGGTCTTCTGTCCTGTTGTTTCTCGGATTAGGACAGACATGGAGGCAGCCATGGACAGAGTTACAGGTGAGTCAGGATTCAGTCTCTGCTGTATGTCACCTTTGTCCTGACATCCAAATGATACAACAAAGAGGTGTTATGCAGTCCATCTCTACACAGAGGAAGTTAATTATTTTTGCAGTTATTTAATGAAAGTTACCTATCAGAAGTTCTTCTGTGAAAATAAAGTCAGATCTGCTAAATTGTTCAAGTTTTGCAAATGGATCTGACACTAAAATGAGCCTGACACATTTACAAATTATTTGTTTTTGTTTCCATTACCAGGAAATCTGGCAGAGTTAGTGAACAGAAATGGAATTCACTTATAAAATAAATGGGCTGCCACAGAACTTTACATAGAGTATAATGGAATAAAACAAGCAAATGTATATTAGATCAAATATACACCTGACTGCTCATGTTGCGTTTAATAACAGCACAAGTCTATGCAATTATATACACTTCTGGGCAAAAAATGGCCCAAAGCTTAATGTTCTGCTATTAGGGTTAGGCCCATTTTTTTGCCCAGGAGTATATTTAAGCCAGTAATGCTTGGCACTTTTCTGCAACACGTAGTGCTTCTACAACACTGCACATACAGTATTTAAGTAGTATTGAATCTGAATCATCATCATTTGTTTTTTACTAAGTCCATAACAAACACACAGGTCAGCCTGGACTCTGAATATGTGTAATAAATTTCCTTACTTCAAAGGACCTGGTCTTTTATGGGTTTTCTATCCATCCTTCCATGATCACTTGTGCACTTCAGGTTAATACTGAGCCAAGAGCCAATCCTAGGAAGCAAACCTCACAGCTTTTCTTTGTTCTCACCTTGTTTAAGATGGAAAAAAACAGGAGGGGAAGCAACAGCATCTATCAGTGCCCACAGTAACCTGTTTGGTTTCTCCCTTCCACAGATAACAAACCTGTCATCCTGGTGTTCATGCACCACTGTCACAACCCCAATGACATGACCAACACCACAGTGCAACCATCCAAGAGCAACATAGTGCAAGTCGTCCACTGCGCCTACCATGAAACTAAAGGGCTGCTGGAATGTCAGGAAAATGAGCTGGCAGTTGCTAAGGTGCATTCAAAGCTGCTGAGGTACAAGTTCAGAAACAAACTCTCTACAGAGTAAGTGGCTATTAACACAGATAGTGTGTTAGGATTCACACTCAGGATTTTGATCAATCATCCTCAGAGTTTGTAAGCAAACCCTGTGATTATTCCGCTATAGAGCTGAATAGTGTATGCAGAATATTTCTGACTGAGAAACATCCACCATATATATAAGGTATAAAAATCACAGTATAAAAGGTAAAACACTAATAAAAAAATCTAACAAATTGTTAGGTACCACTTTACAATAAGGCTCCCTTTTGCCACTTGTAAATGGTAGTAACTTATTAATAAAAATAAAGCTGTGTTTATAACTTGTTTAAAATTGTCTGTTAATAATTTAGAAAGTGTTACAACCTAATTAATAATCAGATTATAAACCATTCATAAACTCTTTATATGGGTAGCCGTATTGTAAAGTGGCACCAATTATTAATTTTACAGATCACAAATAAGTTTCAGGAGAATATCTAGTATCTAAAATGCACTGTGTATAACTGAAAAAATTAGTAGAAAATTTTGCTGATTTAACATTTTTGCAAGTACATCTGTTATACATTATGTTTATGTGTATCTGCATATATATTTTCTATGTATATATTATGTATATCTGTATCTATATGTATATTTATAAAGTATATAACAGCCCAATATATATAGATCTATCAGATAATTATTGTTGACCTTCAAAATTAACAATTGGGAAATTATGTAATAGTGTATTATTACACACATATTTTGTTATATCCACTCTGCAGGTATGTTGATTCACATGCTGAGGCCCCACAACCCAAGGTCCCTCCCACCCAATCGGAGATGGAGCAGCAGCTAATGGATACTCTGGATGCTAACAGATCAGACATTACTGATGGCAGCAAGCTTCAGAAGAAGGGCCCCAAGCCAGTGTTTGGGAAGAGTGATCAGGGGACGGTTGCATCAGGAGGTAAGGAACATGCAGTGATTACAATGCGTGGCCGCATCCACCACACGACAAACCACCGCAGGGATGAGAACCTGAGTGCAGCCATGCGGCGGGCGATACCTCAGCACCACACTAGTCCAAATGAGCCAGTGTGAGGGCTTTTTTTCCAGTGGCTGCAGTGCCAATCCTGCCACCAACCCTCAAGTTATTCCCTGTAAGCTGGAGGACCTCCTTATAGGGCGGGATGTAGATTAACATCATACCCAGGACAAAGCAATTGCAGGTTAAGGGCCTTACTCAAGGGCCCATGGAGCAGGATCGCTCTGGGCATTCACAGGATTTGAACAAGCAACCTTCCAGTTGTTGGCACAGATCCCACATAATCCCTTATTATGCATTATAAATGCTTAATGAAGCTCTCATCAGCAATGCAATATAGATACCTTCAGAATGTAGTACAAAGCATCCTTGCTTCTTATTCCAATCAGTATAATGCATTATGAAGGAACGTATCTATAATGCAGTACAGAAGACAGCTTCAAGTAAATTCTTACTAATGGATCTTATCACTGCTTCACAAAAACATTATTTGGATGAAGATCTACACCTTCAGGCAAATTGCCCCAAAAATTAAGCAGCAGTGGTATGTGGCAGCAAAGGAAGCATGCAGCAGCTGCAGAAGACACTAGGTCTGGTGAAGCCAGTAACTCTAAAATTATCCTATGGATCTCTTTCAAAATTTGCAGTCACATGACATGTTGTTAGAGTGAAATAGCAATAGCAAAGAGAAGGCCAGATGAGACAACTGATCTTGTCAGCATGATAACTCAAAAATTTATTATGGGAGAATTTAATCTCCCATGGCTGTGTGCATGTGTGTCGTTTACCTAGGGAAGAGACTGCAGCAGGATGCACTATGAGAAGAAGTCTGCATGTATGCTTCCTGATCTTGGCAATTATAACAGCTTGAAATCCATTTCTCTTCCCCAGTAAAAGTCCACATGCTGGTTACTGGGGAAACTTTCCAGACCCATGAAACCTTCATGCAAAAGCTGAAGCCGAAGATAAACCCCTGCAGTGCAGAGAGCAGCAACGTCATCCTGGTCTTCTGTCCTGTTGTTTCTCGGATTGGGACAGACATGGAGGCAGCAATGGCCAAAGTTACAGGTGAGCCAGGATTCGGTCTCTCACTGCTATTTGTCACCTTTGCCCTCAAATCCAAGAAGCTACAACAAACAGGTATTATCCTCTTGAGATCCAGGGGAGAAAAAAAATCATATTGATTTAAAAATTTTGATTTGACAGGAAGAGGAGGTTGGCAAGGTCACATCTGCAAACATGTAACATCATCTTAAAGTGTTAACTGTCCTTTTTAAGAAACAACAGGCATTTACAGAGTGGCGTGTGCAGTATGAGAGATATGAACTTTCAGACATAGGAACGAAGAGGACTGTAAGTCCAAATTGTGTTCATTGGGCTCCCGTTTCCTGTCCGGTACATCAATTTTTTTTTTGCACACCAATTCCTCCAAGTACGACTTCTGGCCGCTACTCCCGCCACATAGCAGCGTAGCGTGCGTACTCCCAGCTTCCTAGTTCTTTGAACTTGCGTATACCCTTAAAATGATGTTGAATAACGACTTACGAACATTTCAAATTACGAACGGCCGTTCGGAACGTAACTTGTTCGTAAATGGAGGAGCGTCTGTGTATGTGTCTTTGTGTCTCATGGAGAGCAAAAAGAGAATTTATCTATAGGGAATAACAAAGTATCACTGTTCCATTTCTTTTTCAAACATTGCAGGCACATTGTTAGGGGGACAAACGGGAAGTGATCAAATTTTGAGACATTGCCGCAAAACTGAAGCAGTGTAGAAAAAGCGATAGGGTAGTTTTAGACAATGGATGCTGTTGGCGCAATAACTTAAGTAGTATTTGATCTTTTTCAACTTTCGATGGACAAATTGCACCAGAACTGAAGCTTCTATAAATTATAGTTAACCTTCATATTTCCAGTTGATCCATCCAGTGCTAGAACAGAAATTACAGAAATTGAACAAGGTGGTGAGTGTGGGACGAATAAATATTAGATGGGTGGAGCAAGTGACGGGGGCTGTCCGGGGGAATAAATTACTGTCACTTCCAACAGCACCAATTCAAGTTCTGCAAGTGGTTGTCCATCCATCTATCCATGATCATTTGTGCACTACAGGTTTTTGCTGAGCCTTATTTAAGATGCAAAGAATCATGAGGGGAAGCAACAGCATCTATCAGTGCCCACAGTAACCTGTTTGGTTTCTCCCTTCCACAGATAACAAACCTGTCATCCTGGTGTTCATGCACCACTGTCACCATCCCAGTCACATGACCAACATCACAGTGGAACCGTCCATGAGCAACATAGTGCAAGTTGTCCACTGTGCCTTCCATGAATCTAAAGGGCTGCTGGAATGCAAGGAAAATAAGGAGGCCGTCGACCAGGTGCTTTCAGCACTGCTGAGGTAACATTGAAGAAACAGACCCTCTTGAGGGGAAGCGAGAATTAAAACAAAGAGTTTACACACACATTCAGGATATTAATCAGTTTAATCGGTTATCCAGCTATTGAACTGCTACAGATATAATTTGCCAAATGGGGAGGCTAGCAACCAAAAATCAATATAAACTTTATTATAGAATATTCATCAAATCATCCTGCATCCTACTGTTTTTGAATCACTGATCTGTACAGTGTTCCTGGGAAGTTTACAAATGGATCATGTTTAGCGAGATAGTAGATTAGACGGCAGGCGGCTGTGCTCACAAGATGGCGGCTGCAGGCTCCATTTTGTTCTCAGCTGCCCTCTTGCACTTCCACTTTCGCTGCCCTATGTAGTGCAGTTCTAACTTCGGATTGACCTGAGATCTACCAGGGATAAGATTTTCAAATGTAGATTTATAATGTTTTTGTGAGGAAGTAATAAGATCCATCAAAGTTAAAATACTGTGAGTACGTACTTCGTAACATCGCTTAGTCACTGCAAAAAGAAAGATGAGTTGATTAGAGGCTTATCCTTATGAAGACGGTTACTCTCCATCCATCCATCCATTGTCCAAACCGCTTATCCCAGTGGGTCGCGGGGAGTCCGGAGCCTATCCCGGAAACTATG
>JAODLD010000045.1:6788086-6799763 GCA_026781065.1 Mormyrops boulengeri | reverse complement strand
CGCTTTTTTTTTTTTTTTTTTTTTCGTGGGGGGGGGGGGGGGGGGGGGGGGCGCCCCCCCCGCGTCCGGGCAGTTAGAGAAAAAAATAGAGAAATATTTGAAATGATTCACTTTGATTCAACAAAAACATTCTCCATCATTTCTAGTGTGAATGCTTAGATAAATTGTTGGCTCTTCAATTCAACTGGCTCATGATGGAAATATCTTACAGGCATTTGCGGTCTGTTAGGCCTATTTGGACTCCTTTACAAATATGGCAAGTATCAATTACATTTGGAATTACTTCTGAGGTTTAATGTCTTGCATTTAAAATAATTCATTTTCAATCTAATTCAACAAAATCATTCTCCTCCATCCTTACCAACGTGGATGCTTAAATATACTGTTGGCTGTTTACTACAACTGACTCATAGTGGACCTATTTTGCAGATGTTTCTTTCTGGAATTTCATAATATGCTGCTGCATCATCCTTGGGTGTCTGTTCATCGCACACACAGTCTATTACAACTGGAGTTCCTCCCCACTTTTCTCAGGTTTGCCCTTTAAATCAGCAAAAGGTATAATGTTCCTGCATTTTTAAATAAATTAATTTGTAAACTAAAGTTATATATTACTTCATAGAATTTCTTCCAAGGTAAAAATTAACCATCCTGTTTATGACAATTGTAACTCGTTTTAGAAACTGTTTCTCTTCCCCAGTGAAAGTCCACATGCTGGTTGCTGGACAAACTTTCCAGGCCCATGAAACCTTCATGCAAAAGCTGAATCTGCAGATAGAGCTCTGCAGTGCAGAGAGCAGCAACGTCATCCTGGTCTTCTGTCCTGTTGTTTCTCGGATTGGGACAGACATGGAGGCAGCCATGGCCAGAGTTACAGGTGAGCCAGGATTCAGTCACTGCTGTATGTTACCTGGGATCTGACAAACCAGCAAAATAACTACCACTAACAGACAGTGTGTAGTCTGTCTCTTCAGAGAAGCAGCTTTGGTTTAAAAGAAGCTGCCTTTCAGAAGTTTCCCTGTGAAAGTTAATTCAGATCAACAATCCATCCAAATCTGCCAAGTCCTCAGTTTTCACAATGATATTTGTTTTGAAAAACAAGATAAATTCATTTGTAGGTAAAATAAAGTAATGTTGGGTGCTGTTTTGTTAATAGCAGTGATTCTAAAACATTGCACAAATTTATACAGTGTTTAAGCCTGAACTACAATCTTTCCAAGTCTCTTACTGAGAGGTTCAGTTGGAATCTGAATATCTGTATTGTATCTGCTTACTTCAAAGGAGCTTGACCTTTATGATATTTCCATCCATCCATCCTTGACAAAAAAGTTTACAGGGTTGAGGGCATGATGGGATTGCAGTTCATCAGAGGGGCCACATTTAGTATATGTTGGCAATTAGCTTAACTGCATGGTTTTGTTCTGGGGGAGGAAACCCTGAAGAACATGAGGAGAACCTGCAAGCTCACAGAATGAGGGACAGGAAACAAACGCTGGAGGAGTGAGGATATGTTGGTACTCACTGAGCCACTGTGCCCCCATCACATTTTTATACAATGAATACTTTAAAAAAACCATCAGACATATATAAAATATCTAAATATATAGTCAAACGGATGCATGTCATGGGAGTAGAAAATGTTGTCATGAATCCAGCAGTCCCTTCTTTCTCCAGAAAAACCAACGATATTTTTCATTCCCCTGCAATTTTTCTTTTTAATTTCTCACCCATCATAAAATAAGCAATAAACTATAGAGGGGCAGCAACAGCATCTATCAGTGCACATTCTGACCCGTTTGGTTTCTTTCTCCCTTAGAAAACAAACCTGTCATCCTGGTGTTCATGCACCACTGTCACGATCCCAGTAACATGACCAACATCACAGTTCAGCCATCCAGGAGGAACATGCAAGTCGTCCACTGCGCCTTCCATGAATCTGATGGGCTGCTGCAATGCAGGGAAAACAATCAGGCAGTCTGTGAGGTCCGTATGATGTTGGAGAAGTACCGGTGAATAAAGAGACCCTCTTCAGAGATGACATTTTAAACAGCATAATCAGTTATTTGCAAAGAAATTATGTGATTATTCAGCTGAGGAATTTAACTGTGTATGCAGTACAGTTTGATTGGGAAAGGCCGGCCATATATGCATATACTGTGTACATATACACATTTTACACTGGGCTCTGTGATAAAAAGGTCTATCAAATCATTATCGGGAGATTATGTATGATGGACAAACCAAAGAAAAAACCTTTCGAGGTTCTTTGTTGTCATCTGACCATGTAAGAAGACACGAATCCTACATGGCTACTGTAACATATCATTTGTCCAGGGCCACCATGAGAATTGCAATTACGTAAAAACAACAACGAAAAAATACATACAGACAACAACTCATCATTCACACCTCTGACAATCAGTCATACATTCCACATGCGAACAATACCGCAGGCATAAAAATTACATAATAATCATATATGTAGATAGATCTACTAAGTCATCTAAGTCATTATGGTTCATGCTAGACGTATCTTAATTGTGTTGTGTGTGGCTGAAAATTTAAACACTGAAAGCTAATAAAAGTGTATGAATATGCAAACCAGTGTATTGATAGATATCTAGCCAATGCCTAATGACTCAGTAAGTTTGACCTGGGGGGGGGGGGGGGTCATTTGGCTGAGCAGATATTGCAAAATATTTCCTCTCTATAATTTTTCTCATATAAATTGATATCAATAATTATCACTCCAGGCTTCTGTTTTCTTTCTTAAAACTGCACATAAACAGATTTTGAACAAAAAAAGGAAGTTGAATTGACTACAAACTGAAACCTCATTTTAATAAACATTTTTTTTTGTGGTGGGGCAGAAGGTTTTTGACGACTCCATACATTCAAATATGATCTTTGCATTGAATCGACTTACGGCAGTTACACTATAATCCCACATGTTGTCTGAAATCAAATAAATTGTGTTGTACATAAATCCCAACATGTCACAAGTATTACTCAACTATTTTGAGTACAGAGACGGTTTTTGATGACTCCGTACATACAAATGAGTTCTTTGAGTTGAAGCTACTTATGTGAATTCGGTAAGTCTGTTGCAATTGCAGAAATTGGCCCAGCCCAGAAGAGCAGATTTAATTGCCCAGTTTGACAAACTGCCAATTGGTGGTTTTTATCCCACACAAAGAAACGTCTCGCACGGATGGCAAAAAGTACAAATTTTCCTTTTGATACCTTTAGCCAGCTAAGTGACTTGTGTTTCTATGTTTACGTTACCTAAAAACAATTTTAAACCATTGCCGGGTATCTTTGAGTGCCACAATGGGTTACTGGTCTTATTTATTTATTTTCATCTTGCTACTTCAGACCTACTCCATATGAAATCGGGAATCGTACCACAAATATCAATAGTAAATAACGAATATGTCACAAAAGGTTAAATTATAGTAGCTTGGGGCTCATGCTTGCTGTGGAACGTGACAATTCTTATGTTTAACAACCAGCCGAGTTAATAAGCAGAGGAAAGAAAATATGATTTGGAGATGCAATTATTGCACGTTTAATTATGATGAAGGACTACAGGCTTCAGCATCGCAGCTATAACAGAGGTGAATCATTTCCTTGTCCACATCAGGAGTGAGTGTCCACATTCACATCCTTCAGTACTCTTAAGGCGTAACCGTCCTGGTTCCATTCTGCAACTTGTCCTCAGCGATCTGTCCCGAATTTGCATGTTGTCGGCTATTTAAGGTCCTATCTACAGCTATCTACATGCCAGGAGACCAAGTATCTTACCCACCATTGTAGCAGACACCTTAGAGATAACCAGAAGGTTCAGTGTCCGTTTATAGGCTGTACGTTCGAGAGCAGTGTATATTCATCGTTCTATGCACATAACAGTAAGAGGCCCAGAGATCACACTTGACGGATGTTCAAATCAGAAAGGAAAATGAAAGTACTGACAGTGATATTAATCAAGATCAGAGGGCTCCTGTGGAGAAAGATAATAGCTTGGATATTACTGAAGAAACAGCAGACGCACATTCTCAGAATTCAGGAGAACATTTGGAGCATAACTAGGCATTTCTGTTTTTAAAAATGCAAGCAGTCCTTCACATACCAGAAAAATCTATCCAGGATGTCCTTTAGCTACTTCTTCCTGTTTGTTCAGTTGTCCCAGCCACTTTTGTACAATAAAGCGAAAGCTGTTTTACAGAAGTATTATACAGACATTAATGAGTCAGTCGTGAAAGAAAACAACGTCGCCACTGCATGATGTGGCAAAGACAAGTGTCTTGCCACCATTAAAAGAAGAGCATCATGTATGTCGCATGAATTTCCACTGCTAATGCCAATAGAGTATGTAGTGGAGAAAGGTGGAAAATCAGATGCATATGTTCGTCTATTGCAGATGCTTCATAATTTGCTAGGCAAGCAAGACATTATAGAGAAGGAGATATCACGACCAGAGGTGGGCATTTCAGGTCCAGAAAGTAAAAATCCAAACCAGGATTTTGTTTCAATCAACCAATTGAGTAGTTTGTAACTGTGACTCTTTATGCTCAACTGGTTGGTTGAAACAAAATCCTGATTTGGATTTTGAAATGTCCACGTCTGGTCATGACCAGCTCATGTCCCAGACAAGTACAATACTTGTAGAAGCATAAAGATGTGTACAGTATGCTGGGTCATTGTCAGTATACTTGCAAAATATGAATCAACCCTTAACTAGATTCAGCTAACTCACAAGAACAGTTAATGAATGTGGCTATGACAAAATACTGTACCCACTCATTTGTGATTTAGTTTCTCTTCAACAGCATGGTGTCTACATTGAGCACCTTGGTACATGCGTCAAAGGAACTGTTTGTATGTGTTAGCTGATAACTGATAGCTGACAGGCCTGCAGTCTCTTGTAAGATTTTCTGAAAGCTGCTCCGTGAAAAAATTCAACAAATTTTGCATAGCATTACGGACTGACACATTACTCCAAGAGGTACGCTATGACACACTGCTAATTTGGAGTGCAGTGGAAACTGCTTATAGTGTAGAGGTACTTAAAAGCCATGCACTGGCTTTATAGTGTGACTAGATTTATCATGTTCCAGTGAAGCCTGGAACACTGAAAGTCATAATAAAATGAACAGCGGCCAATCACAGATGGGGCTTCGTAGCTTATCGAAAAAAGCGGAATTACATACGTTTACAATTACCTTGTCATTTAATGAATAGCTAGATGATGGCTATATGGAAAAAAGTAGAATTGCCTTTACATAATTTCCTCAGTCATAGCTGGATGTTGGATTCGTTGAAAAAGACCATTATATACACCTGTCATGTAACGTTAGCTAGCCTTCCTTAGCTTTGCTCAAAGAAGGTATCCTGTAGCTGTTCTTTATGGAACACAGTTGTCGTGAATCAGGTAAAGTTACTCACCTCAAAATTATGTAGGTTTATAACCAGGGGTTGACATAACTGGTACACAAGTACGCATTCACCTTTAAAAGCAATACACGTGGAAATCGATTGTTGTAATAGCGCAAATGTGTACTTACAGTGTTTTATGTGTATTTGCGCTGATATGACTAGAAATTATCGGGTATTTTAACCATTATATGCCAATTCGTACTTCATTTGCGGAATAAAGGTTACAATGCACGGTAATTTCTTGTCATATCAGCGCAAATGCAAATGAAATACGTACACATTTCTGCCATTACAACAATCAATTGCCGCACATATCGCTTTTAAAGGTGAATGCGTACTTGCGTAACAGTTATGTCAACCCCTGTTTATAACATTATTATTGGACTATCGATGTTCAGCCCTACTACTACTATGTTCAGCCCTACTACTTCCCTCAGACCCGATTCGTGTACCGCGTCAGCATTCAAAGAACCGTGACCATGCATTGATCTGATTCGCCGAGTCCCCAGAATCATGGCTCTTTATTTGTTCATTGATTCATTGATTTATTGGATACAAGAGTAAATTAACTATGAAGCAATGCAGCACTTGCCTTGTTTTAATTGAATGATTATTGGATTGAATTAAATGATATTATATATATGATGCCAGGCTCATCAACAGACGATCATTAAAGTCCATCACATCAAACCAATCATGTGGAGCATCTTACCTTTTTTTCCTCCAGTGAGCTGAGGATCTTCACATTACCTTGTGATCATCTTATCATTTTCCAAAATTTATCAAGGACAAATACAATAATAAACACAAAATTAACAAAATAAAAAAAGGTGTTTCTTAATCCAGCAATTTGCTGCAGCCTGAGTTCCCTTAAAAGACCTATGATCCGAGTTGTATGATATAACATAACATATATGTGTCATTATTTTTGCACAAAAGAATTGATAGAAGTGCTTCTGTTGTTCAGTATTGGAACTGGTGTTTGGAAATGGAAGATGATGTGAAACGGGTACACGAGTACACAAGTACGGTTACATACACATATTGGCTGTGTCCGGATTCAGGGGCTACATCCTTCAAAGAATGTCATCTACGAAGGCATAACATTTGTACGCTACGTTCTTCGCAAGTCAAACAGAAAGCGCTGCCATAATGGGATGGTCTGGCCTACGGATAATTTCCTATATGTGTCACCAGCTGTTCCCACCCTTACCCTTGAGTCATGAAGTGCCGCTCCTATCACCCAGACAGGACACACCCACTTTACCTCCGCACAATGAATTTTGGGATATGTTTGGCTGTGAAGGATCAAGGATCGCAAGACTTCGTGAAAGGAGGACACAGGACTGCATTTAAAGGAGCCTTCGAAATAGGACAGCCTTGCCTCACTGCGGTTTTGAAAGCAGCCTTCCAAGGATGTAGCCCCTCCAAGTTTGCTGAATCCTAAAAGCCCCAACGAACATCAGATCAAGTGTAAAATACATAGTTCTATCATCATATGCACATGTACAGTTTAAACCTGAAGATTATTTTCTATATTAGAACATCTTCTATATTTCTCTATATTATGTATATATTTTAGCTTATTGTAACTTTTAGTTTTTTTTTTTTTTAACTTGTTGACTCATTCTTAATTCTATTTTTGATTTGATTTGCACAGTCTAAGGGTCGTTCAGGGTACATTTCACTGCATGTTGTACTTGCATAACTAAGTATGTCACAAATAAAGTATCTTGTATCTATTTAATTTAGTTTTAAGCTCATTACACAATGGACCCGGAGAAACGACATTTCATGATAGCCATAGTGGGCATGGTACACATTTGTGTTCATGTATCCTTACATGGTGAGATGACAATAAGGAATTTTAACATTAACAGATCTTTTTATAGATCTTTTTATTATAGGGCCAGTTATATAATATGCATATGTACACAGTATATGCATATATGGCGGGCATTTCTCAAGCAAAAAGTACTGAATACGCAGTTAAATTCCTCCGCTGAATAATCACACACCTTCCTTTCTGATTTAAATCTTTTCCCCATAAAGGGTCTATTTCTTAGCTGGTACTTCTGCAGCATCTTTCGGACCTCGATGTCTGCCTGACTGTTTTCTTTGCGTTGCAACAGCCCCTCATTTTCAAAAAAGGCGCAGTGGACGACTTGGGCAAATATAAACTGTGTGTAATAGATCAAAACTATGTGCACAGTATTTAGTAGTGCTAATCTGTGTTTCCCTGTAGTATTTCTTCACGGTTTTCTTCACTTGTATTTCTTCAGCTCTGAACGCACTGCGTCAACTGCCTGATCGTTTTCTTTGCATACCAACAGCCCTTGATTTTCAAGGAAGACGCAGTGCACGACTTGCACGATCTTGCTGTCGGTCGGTTGCATTGAAATGTTGGTCATGTGACTGGGATCATGACAGTGGTGCATGAACACCACGATGACAGGTTTGTTTTCTGTGAAAGAAAAAAAAAACAAAGAGGTTTTCCAGATCTTTCAATGAAATTGTATATTTAGATGTTTTACATGTGTCTTGGGGTGTTTTAAAAGTATTTACGGTATGAAAATGTTACCAGTGGTACCAACATACCCTCACACCTCTAGAGTTTGTTTCCTGCCCCTCATTCTGTAACTTTGCAGGTTCATAAGGGTTTCCTCCCCCAAAACAAAAACATACGGTTAAGCTAACTGATCTCTCTAAATTGCCAACAGATAGTGAATGTGGCCCCTTTGTTGGACTGCAATCCCATCATGCCCTGTGCTTCCTAGTGTAGGCTCTAGGCTCACCACAATGTTGAACTGGACAAGTGGTCTATAGTGGGAGGAAGGGAATGTTAAGAAGGCCAGGGTCCTCTGAACTAAGCAGATACAGTACACATATTCAGCGCAATACAATCTAACCTGTGTTAGTAAGAGACTTGGATCAGATTAGACACTGCATAAATTTGTTAATGCTACTTACAAAACAGTAACATTATTTTACCTACAAGGGACTTTATTCTGTTTTTCCAAATAAAATGAAGAGCCAAATATCTAGAAAGTCACTGGAATCATTTTACAGCCTTGAGTGACCGTCATGTTCATTGTAAAAACTGAGGACTTGACAGATATGGATGGATTGTTGATCTGAATTAACTTTCACAGGGAAACTTCTGAAAGGCAGCTTCTTTTAAACAAAAGCTGCTTCTCTGAAGAGACAGACTACACACTGTCTGTTAGTGGTAGTTATTTTGCTGGTTTGTCAGATCCCAGGTAACATACAGCAGTGACTGAATCCTGGCTCACCTGTAACTCTGGCCATGGCTGCCTCCATGTCTGTCCCAATCCGAGAAACAACAGGACAGAAGACCAGGATGACGCTGCTGCTCTCTGCACTGCAGAGCTCTATCTGCGGCTTCAGCTTTTGTATGAAGGTTTCATGGGTCCGGAAAGTTTCTCCAGCAACCAGCATGTGGACTTTTAGTGGGGAAGAGACAGTTTCTAAAATGAGTTACAATTCTCATGAACAGGATGGGTGTTTTTCACCTCGGACAAGATACCACAGAATAACAGGAACATTATTAAAATTAATCATGATGTGGCATGATGGTCAGATTTGGAATTTAGTTTGACAAGGCAAGTTCACTACACTTTTTGTTGGATTTAACTGAAAATAAATCATTTCAATTAGAAGATGTCAAACCTGACAATCACGATACAGCTTACCTGGAATGAACGTGGAATGTTTTCTGCTGCGAATACCTGCAAAATATTTCAATCTTGAGTCAGTTGTAGTACAGAGCAACAATTTATTTAAACATTCGCACTGGTAAGGATGGAGGAGAATGTTTTTGCTGAATTAGATTGAAAATGAATCAATTCAAATGGAATATGACAAAACCGAGAAGTAATTTCAAATGTAATACATACTACCATAATTCCGGTAAATGTGTCGTCCAAGCAATAGACAGCAAACGAGGAGGCCACCGCCTACTGCGCGACGGCAAACCGGGGGAAGGCCTGTAAAATACGTCCATCGTGAGTCAGTTGTAATAAAGAGCTAACAATTTATAAGCAGTCACACTGATACGGATGGAGGAGAATCTCATTGAACAGGTGAATTTTATAAGCATATGTATACCAAGGAATGAACTCGATCGGTTGTCAGAAATGGACTTTTCTCTAAACGTACACCCTTTAGCAGACTTTAAATAAAATGCAGGGGCATACCCAGAAATTTAGTTTTACGTATTCAAGGACCCTTGTTAGGTGCTGGGTCTCCTGAATCTGCCACAGTATCTGCATTTACAGCAGAATATAACCAAGTATAACCTTAAATACATAGGCTAGTGGCAAGGACAGTTAAACCTGCTGATTCAAATCCTCCACCTATTTCACTTACAGGTGCCAAAACACACACACACACACAAGCGCGCACACACACTCAAACAGATTAGGTATCTATATCTTTGTAGGAACTCTCCATTCATTTCTATGGGCATAACCTAATCCCACCTATGACAAACTTAACCCCTACCCAGCCCTAACATTAACCTTAACATTAACCTTAACATTAACCTTAGGTAACCAAACATTTTTGGTTTTTTAATTTCATTCACAAATTTTTTATAAAATTGAGTTTCTTATTGTGGAGATTGAAAAAATGTCAAGATCAAGGTCAAGATAACGGGTATTTATTATATTTTGTGGACATTTAGTATATATATTGACAACATATACATGATCATACAGACACAGCACATATTCATTTTATACATGGTTTGAATTGTGGGGGAGCTAAGGGGTCGATTTTCGGTTCCCCTGAAAAGGACACAATCTCCCTCGAAAGGGGGTGTATGACAAGCAGAAAGATGTTACCTGTGTCCCTCTGCTTTGTGATTTTGTTTTTTGTTTGCTCTGATTAGGTTATTAAACTTCTGGCCTGATTCTTAAGTTGTTGTTATTGTGCCTATATGGAAAGTCACTTACGGTATTTACTACCTGCAGTAAAAATAGTAGAATGTTTTTTGCAGTAATCCTTTTATTTAGGAAACTAGTCCCCATAAAGTAAAAACACTGGTATTCATCACGTTGTGGGGACATCTGGTCCCCATAAGGTAAGGAATACCCGCCCACCCACACACACACACACACAGGTTTGTGATTATATCTTTTTGGGGACTCTCCATTCATTCCTACAGTATGGGGGAAAACAGCACCTCGACCTTATCCCTGACCCCTACCCAGCCCTAACCTTAACCATACATAACTAAACAAAATAGGAGACTTTTGGCACCTTTACTTTTTTGATTGCATTCACAGATCTTTGTGGGGGCCTGAAAATGGTGTATACATACATGCATACATACATGGAGTTCAAGCAGGAAAGCGGTCTAAAGTCCATAGTGTCCTGCGGCACACTTACCGCAAAATATGCGAATAGGTCTTGTAAAACAGCTTCCGCACCACCATGGCCGATTTGTCTGAAGCAACCAAATCAAAACCAAACGCATTGACAAGAAACATTAAAATCACGTCCAAATGCCTTTGCTTAGCGTATACTTCTTCAAATAGTCATGAAACGAACATTTTAAGAACAAAAAGACGTAAATAGCTGTTCAATTTTATTAGGGAATAGGTTTAGAACGATATCTGTACATCTAAGTTGGTAGATTACAGATCAAGCAGTAATGCATTGCACATTGATCAGATCGATACTGTATAGTCTACTACAAACATTAAAAATCGAGTTCTGTTTAATAGCATTTAAGTTTAGGCGTAGAAAAACAGCACGCAGTCTTTTCTTATATCTACAGTTTAAATCAGGTTTTAGCAGCCGAGTACTATTTCTTGAACATATAATTCATTACGGACGCTGCTTACCATGTTATTCGTAAATATTTTATATTATTTCTTGACGTTATTTGCTTGTGTTTCAGGAGAGACGTCTTCTGTATGAATGAAAGCGAAAGTTAAACAGGAGTTGAAAGATCGTCTCTGCGGAAGCGTCACGTACGTGTCTACACTTAACTGATATATCCGACATATATACCCTGATTGACATATATTATTTCACTATGACCAGTTCTGCGTTACTTGAACCTCGGACCGCGAAAAGCAGATGTGAAGAGAAGAAGGTAGAAAAAAAATCGGCTCATCCAGCTATGAGACACATGAACTGTGAAACCCGATCACCGCCCCACGTCTGTTGATTCTGCATTTCACTTTCAACACTGACCTCCTTATCTACATAT
>JAODLD010000045.1:6769982-6780887 GCA_026781065.1 Mormyrops boulengeri | reverse complement strand
TTTTCTTCTGAATTTCTCACCCAACATGAAATATGTAATAAATCACAATGTGGCTGCAATAGTGTCAATCAGCACACACACTGACCTGTTTGGTTTCTCTCTTCCACAGAAAACAAACCTGTCATCCTGGTATTCATGCACCACTGTCACAACCCCAGTCACATGACCAACATCACAGTGCAACCGTCCAGGGGCAACATAGTGCAAGTCGTCCACTGTGCCTTTCTTGAAAATGAAGGGCTGCTAAAATGCAAAGAAAACAATCAGGCAGTTTCTGAGGTCTGTTTGATGCTGCAGAAATACCAGCAAGGAAACGGACCCTCCACAGAGGAGACATTTAAATCAGTTTAATCTGTTATTTGCTAGGAAAATATGTGATTATTTACAGTAGCTGATGAATTTAACTGAGTATTCAGTACATTTTGATTGGGAAACACCTACCATACTTGCACATACTGTATAGAAATTTTAAGGGGCAGGTGTAAAAAAAAATTAATACACCTAAGAAGGTTATTAAATTAATTGTACAGTTCTACTATAATTGAGAGACTATGAATGAATGACAGGTCAAACAGAAAGCTAAACACTGCAAGAGCGAGGGAGAGGTCTCACAGTCCGTCACTCCCACCATATTCCTGTTTGACCAGCAGAGGTCAATGATATGCTGCCTTCGTACCCTCACTGACCATGCTGCATGATCACACGCACACAACGTGAATTCAAGCTGCTGTCAGAGTGCGTGTGTACGTTTCACGAGTCGCACATCCTCTGTCATGCTGATACTGAATGCCCCAGCTCTGTCACACACACACACCAGATATTATAACACATTTGAACCGAATTAAGAATATACTTAGCCCAGCAACATTTTCAGCTGCTGATTTTTTTTTTTATTCAGATGAATATTTAGCTTAAATTTTAAGCTCTTAAAAAAAACTACCAAGGTCAGGACCTCAGTGACCTCATGGCTGACTATTGCCCTGTATGCACAGTGACCAAGCAGTTTTGCCACAATAGCAATTCACTGCCATTGTACTGTACAGTTCTGCATGTGACTAATAAAAACCATCATTTTTGCTGTCAAGTCACAAGTCATCAAATTTGTGACTCTAGTCCAAGTCGAGTTGTGAGTCATGTAACTTCAGTTTGTTTACCTTCATTGAATTAAAATTTGCTTCAGCATAAACCCACCACAGTACGTTGTAGGTTAAGTCCTTCATTGACAGAGATAGAGTGGAGACTCTTTTCAACCTGTCACAATTGTCCTCACACAGTTTTTACATCCATGTATATGCAGAGAGTCATGTATCTTCCCAACAAACTCTCTCAGGAGAACTTTCATTCAACCAAATAAACATGCAGACAGAGAATGAATGTACACTGAAATTATAAAATTAACGTCATGGTATCCAGAACAGAACTACAACGTCAAGTCTTCTTGAGTCATAAGGTCCAAGCTGAGTCTCGAATCATTTGCGAGTTGCGAGTTAGAGACTCGAGTCCCTACCTTTGCTGAGGACCGGATTGGGAAACACTGGACTATATGAAACACCACATCTGGGAGACATGCAAACCCCACATACAGAGAAAGTGATCTTTGTTGACATTAATTACATAACTAATAATGCTTTGAGAAGAAATAAGTTTTACTATTATTTTGCTTTTATGATTCCTTCTTACAGTAACTTATTCTTAATGTGCCTACAGTAGGGACCCCAGTCGCTAGTCCATAGGTGTTAAATATGTTGGTAGGATGAGGGATTCTTCTGTTCATTTTTCACCGGCGTGAAAATCTGGTACCAGCACAGAATGACATCAGCAGTAACCAGTGAAAATATTTCTTTAGGAAATACTTTATTTATTGTCATGCCATCCGGATCTCATTGAATTGCCTCTTCCGACCAGAAGCAATTAAAGCTTGGCCCTCTTCATCCATCCATCCATCCATCTTCTATACTTATTTGTCCTATTCAAGGTCACAGGGGGTCCGGAGTCTATCCCAGAAGCTATGTGGAGGGAGATAACCCAGGATGGGGCACCGAGCCATTGCAGGCATCCATTCTTTTTGCTTATTTTTTTACTTTGCTCATCGTTGTTTTCTGAGTTAGTAACTACACGTTTTCAAAATGGTGGCTGTGGCTTGTGGCTGTTATTCGGATAACATTGTTCAGTTAACGGTATTGGCCGTTATTTCTATTTTGACATGAGGTAATTTTACTAAAAGCATGATTTGGTTGAGTAACTACTGCAACACAGCTTGCGAATGTTCAGCCTTATGTTTAACACTAATAATTTGCTAGCAGGAATGACCACATCCATAGATACGAGGTAACTAGCTAATGGTACATCTACATGCACATGTATGTTGACAAACAATATCTTTTACTGGCCCCTCTGGCCCAGACTATAATCCAGCTATGTTCAACAGTATATAAACATCAAATCACCCATAACATTAAAACTACTGACGGGTGAAGTGAATGACATTATCTTGTTACAGTGACACCTGTTAAGGGTGCCAGGCCGACCCCAAAACGTCGGCCAGTTGTCTATATAACCCACACCATTTGTCAGGCACCAGTCCGACAGCTAATGATGCGACAACGATAATATGCTGTATTTTTTGTCGACACATCTAGCAGGGATGGGGATAAAATATTTTACTTTATTGTGGTTTTCTTTTTAGGTATCACCACTTTACAATGCCTGTAAGGGGAATTTCAAAGACAACTGTGAAAAATACCATGATATAGTTCTGCTTCTCGGTTATATCATCTTACTTTAGGCTACTTAACTGCCGTCTCACATTCTGATACTTACACAACACTTAGCAAATTGGCTGATACAACCAATTTTGTGATGCAGCATATTCTGTATTGTAGTGCACAACATTTACGGTCACGATTAAAAATAGCGTCGCCACTCGTCTCGTATAATGTGCGATCGTCTCATACCGGAACATAAAATGCTCCTTATACATATTATACTGGACCATCCTGTATTAAAAGGAACGGGCGGCAACCCTGTTGTCAAGTGTCAGTTAATGTAAGAATGCTGGATATAATAAGACGACAGCTGTCTGAATTGTGCAAACACGATGAACATGTCTTTAAAGACCCACTTAGCACATTGTTGCTTGTTCAGCAGCCACACGTGAGTCACAAAACCTGGTGACAGCAGTCTTAGTCAGTCACCCCTTTGACAGAGAGAACCTGAACACCCAAGGTATGAAAGCTTTCCGGGATTACAATTTCTATTTATGGTGATGTACCTGAAGTGTTTTTGATTGCAGAGTCCCTGGTTTTTCCTTAGCTGCTTTGGGGCCACAAGATTTGGTGGCTGCTATCAAACATTGTGACCCCTCTGCTGAAGGTGGATGGTACAACGCTGTGACCTCCACAGCGTACCACAATACCCAGAAGGCATCCAAAACAGGCACACAGGACGGATCAGGGCATGATGTTTAAAGTCTTTATTATTGTTTTGTTCACAATTGCAACAAAGGGGTTAAATAATCCCAAAAGCCCCACCAGGTGATTTCAATGGCGGGATATTACCTGCGAAAGGTGGTCCAAGCCCTCAGCCAATTCCCCTGTTACGGTCTAAAAGCTCCTGACGTTAAGCTGGGACGTCATTGCTCACGGATTTCCCCTAATATAAAACAAAATCAGAAAACTATGCACTCAAAATAAAACAAGGAATCCACACTGCAAACACAACCCCACATAAGCACAGATAGCAATCCAAGCAGGTACACACCCCGGGGTCACCAGCGCACTAGCCAACGTCCCAACTAGCAAACTCAGGGTATGGGAAGATACTACGGGACCGCCTGATATGTTAAACCGGATTAACAGGAGATAACATGCATACTAACGGAGGGGAACAGAAACAGCGACTACGGCTCCCCAGATGCTGCCGTTCCCTCGCACAAGGGCAGCCTCGATATAATCCCCACGGAACCCAGACGCACACCAGCCGATTAGGTTGTCACCTTCGGTTGTCTTCTATATAACAACCATAATTAAACATTAGAGAAAAAGTAAAATACATACCTTATGTTTGCAACCGATCCTAGTCTGGATGTGTGACTTCATCCGCTTGTGCCCTTAAGCAAACCTTTTCCTATCCCACCATCTATACACTCGAACTTCACGGTGAGCGTCCTTAAATCCCCAATTATCCAGAGGAATAATGCGCACCGCCAAAGTTTAAATGCCGCACTTCCTCCTCCCAATCGACCGTCAACAAGACCAAACGGAAGTTCACCCCGGCTCGCGAGACTGAGGGCATAAATATGGAGGGATCCCGCCCTCACGTGTCAAGATAAAAGTCCACTCAAAGCGTCAAAGTAAAAGTCCCCAGCTCATCTAAATTGGAGCTACTCGTGCCGGTTACACAATCATGTAATCTTTCTGATATTATCACGTACAGTAGAGTCTCGCTTATCCGACATTCTGTATTATCCGAAGTCCCACCGCAAAAAATAAAACAAAAAAACGCATCAATCGGCAACAAGAACTGCATGTTGCCAGCGTGAGCTGTCTATTTTTTGTTGCTCCCGACTCTACCGCAGCTAATTACGGTAGTTACTCCGACTGTACAGTGGCGCCCCCGTCTACACTATGACTCATGTGTCTGTCATTCGCCCCATCCTCACTCACTCACTGTCACAACTCACTACTCAGTGCAGCGCAGTTTATCATTGTATATGGATCGGTTTATCGTCTGTTACATGCGTATGTGTCTGTGTGTGTTTATTTGACAAACGTTGTTGTGTTGTTTAAAAGTTAAAATTTACGCAGGTACAGTAGTATGGCGACGAAAAGAAAGAAAGTTGTATCGATGAAACAAAAACTATGGCGTTGGACAGGTAACAGTAGGACACTGGAAGAAGAAACGAATAGAAATAGAAAAATGATGTGCATCAAGAGTTACGGAGGGTGCATTAAAAGAAAGAAAATCTATGAAAAAATGTGACTATGAAAACGTTAGTGAAGCTTGTTGTTTTGTTGTAAAACATGATTATTAGGTTCATAATGTGTAAAACTATAACATAATTTGACGTTTAATAGACTTTGTCTTAACATCTCCCATTATCCGACATTTTCGCTTATCTGACATTCTGGCCCGTTTATGTCGGACAAGCGAGACGCTACAATGATGACGTCACCTGAAGTGTTTTTGACCGCAGAGTCCCTGATTTTTCCCCAGTTTTTTTCGGGTCACAAGATTTGGTGGCTGCTATCAAATATCGTGACCCCTCTGAGTGGTTCATCTACAGTAAAGTCGCCGCTCTTTTTGGTCATGAAACCTTTTTGTGATGGTCTATTCTAGAGCTTAACCATAAAGTTAACTTTTTTGTTACTGTGTTAAAAATGCTCCTATGGAATTTGATCAATTATTTGAAACATAGAAATAATTCCCTGATTCTACAGCATTACCTCCACAGAATGAAAGTGTGAATTCAACATACACAAGTATTCACATTTTTAATATAGTCCAATATTTTAAAGTAACCTAAATCTTAATAAATGTAATAACTGAACAATTAAAAAACATGCAAAAATTATTTCTCACTACTTATGCCTTTTGTAGATATATGATATCTAACGCCAATATGCTTAAGTTATATTGTAAGGGGTGAGGGGCTCAAAACTGGCAAACTGCACAGCTGTAGGACTTCTTGGGGTTCGGCCATTGAACACACTGCATATGGAATCACCGGTCACACATGTCACACTGGGTCTGTAACAGCAAAGGTCATAACAAAGCAGCAACATTTTACCTGTGATTTACACAACCTCAGTTTTCTAAAAATTTATATACGTCTATATACACAAAAGTATATATATACACACACACAGCATAGGTATGTATATCTTTATGGGGACTCTCCATTCATTTCTATGGGCATAACCCTAATCCAACATTGACAACCGTAACCTCTACCCAGCCCTAACCTTATCCACAAGTAACCAAACAAAATACAAGACTTTTGGCATTAGTTTCTTGATTGCATTAATAGATTTTCATTTGTAAAATAGTAAAATCTAGTACAATTATCAAAATTATGAGGTTTATCTCTGTATATGAGCTTGGAGCATAGCACCTGTGGTCAATGTAGTGAGAATACGGGTTTACAGGCCTGCGAGATTCAACGTACATCTCAGGCTGAGATTAGACATGCAAAAAAATTACAGCTATTTAAGTGGTGGAGATTATTGTTACATGGCATTTAATTTTGTTTGGTTAGGTTAGCTTAAAATAGATTTATTTAAATTAGGTTAAGTTAGGTTAGATTAAGTTACTTAGGGCCCTGCTGAAAGAGTCTACCTTGACATGGTCGCAGGCTTACAAATCTTTTGACCAACGTCTTTTACTCAACAGAAGTATAGGGATGGGTAATGTACATAGTATGGGGCCCAGAAATTTCTGATGTCTGTTATATTAGATCAGGGGTGGCCAATCTTATCCAGAAAGGGCCACTGTGTGTGCCGGTTTTTGCTGCTACTCCCTAATTAGATTATTAATTAGAGGACTGAGTGGCCGAACAGTTATTGCACCCTTTGCGGATAAGATTGCCAACCCCTGTATTAGATAAATGTAGCCATGGACTAAATTTAGGAGTAATTACGTCAGATAGTTGCCGCCCATTCATAGGCCACCTTTTACCTGCGATTTAAGTTTCGCTTTCATTTATGCAGTAAAACCGGATAGCTTTTAAACGCACTCGATCTGAATAAAATAAAGAAACATCGTTTGCTCTTCTTTCACAGTCATGAGCAGTCCGGTAAGCAGTGCCCGTCATTAAGTGAATATTCAAGAAATAGTGTTAGGTACTTGTAACTTAAGAAAAGATGACGATAAAAAAATGACAGCGTTAACCTACCGTAAATTAAGCGTGTCCGTGTTATTTTTTTTTAGTAAATCACACAAAACACAGGATTTAACAGTGTTACTAAACCGTATATTAAGTCGATATTTCGACTTAATTTATACATATATTTTTTTTTACTACGCTGGCGGAAACGGGCTTCCATAATAGTCTGAATTGATTACAACGACTTAATCTGTAAACTCCCATCCTAACTGTATAGTCATCGTTAGAAACGGACCAGTAATGTATCATAGAAATCCACAACCATTTACGATTTGTTCGAAAAGTACTTCTGTTGTGTCACGACAATTGTAAGGAGTATTTACTATAAAACGTTAAATATATCAGTGGAACGTTTTGAATGGTACGGAACCGTAATGCGTTCACTTGAGAAAAAATTATTCTGCTCTGTTTTTTCTGAATAAAAATTAATTCTGCTGTTTTTCTAAATTAACGAGATACTGTTTTCATGTAAAAAAAATACATGTTCTGTTTTTTTCTGAATTAACGAGATACTGTTTTCATGTAAAAAAAATACATGGTCTGTTTTTTTCTGAATTAACGAGATACTATTTTCATGTAAAAAAAATGGCTCGTTTTCACTACAACAATGCCACACCTTAGATTAATCCAGTTTTATTTTGGTCTGGGTTTGAAACACTGGAAACTCGCAGCTTTAAGTAACATGGATGGTGTAATGTTTTGTGTTGCCGTCACTCACAATCTAGCACAAAGCACTTCATCCTCAGGCTGCAGCTTAAACTAACGTCTTTATTAGTCCGCCATCCATAACCCATCAGCCCATTCCGATACGCACTTTGGGCAGGCACCTCAAGGTTTTGCGGTTGATAACACGGAAAGCCCATTCTGATCAGCAGGACAATGCAGTGTTTCTCCAGGATCAGTTGGACCAGTATAGCATGCTTCCCGGATACAAGGTAATGCATGCTATACTGGTCCAACTGATCCTGGAGAAACACTGCAAGTGAAATCGAGCTCTAAAGTAGGCGAAATGAGAGTTTTTGAGCTTAATTCAGAAAAACACAACACTTCTTTTTACATGAAAACAGTATCTCGTTAATTCAGAAAAAGACCATGTATTTTTTTTCCACATGAAAACTGTATCTCGTTAATTAAGAAAAACAGAGCAGAATTATTTTTTCTAAAGTGAACGCCTTACGCTTCCGTAGTACGGTTTCATTTTCAATTTAACAGAAGAATAGGCATACGCTTACGCCGAATCTGTTTGAGGAAATCAAGAACGCTGCGAACTTACTGCGTAGTAAGTCGGCACGATGGGCTCTGTGCTTTTGCAACATATTCAACACAATAAAAAGGCTGAATCTACAAGCACACATACGCAAAACTGTTCTTTCGCAACACAGGAAGTGGAATAGGATGGAATCATATTTGTGGCACTATTTTGAGCGACCAGGTTTACACTTTGATCAAACAAACATCTATTTTGTGCTCAAAAAACTAATCTCAGTATTTCCTGTTATGCTTTTGCACTCTCACCACGTTCATGTTTGCCTACCCTCTCGAAGTTGGCACAGCGTTACTTTAGTGCCACAATATTTAGCCAATCGGAGACCCCAGGTAGCTAATTTATGATTCACTAGTCACCCCTCCAATTGTTTCTCTTACATGCGATCTGCAATGATGGCAAAAATTGCCAGTGTTTATTAATATAAACATTTTAATTTGGTCAAACCGCCAAACAATGTAATTTCTTTTGAACATGACTCAAACAAAGTTTCATTCCTCTAACACTTTTTTTTCTCAGTTTGTGACATTGGTCTCAAAATTGAAGATGAATGCTTATGAGCAAAAAACAAAATCTAAATCTAAAACCTATTTGGTAAATGCCTGTGAGGCTGGACTTAGACCCCGACCCGCTGCCACGCCCTGCACCCAGTCTCCTTCACCTGAATACGAACAACTGTGCCTTATGTTTGGTTTTTACTAATTGCTGGTCCTACTTAACTGATCTAGCGGGTTTCCTTTACACGAGGAATTGCCTACTTGTGTCAGTACCTCTGCTTTGTCCTGAGTGTGTTTATCTCCTCCTGTGTGGTTCTGGGTGCCTGATCTCCCTGATCCCGACCCTGTAGTTAGCATGTGTCCCGCTCCCTCTCTCAGAATGAGTGTGTTTCTAGCTCTTCCCTTGTCTACATGTGTGCCTGCCTTCCCTTGAATTCTCTGGACGGACCTTTTGGCTATTCGACCCCTGCTAATGCTTTTGACTATGTTCATTGCTTAACGTATTGATTTCCCATCTGCTCTGCTCCTGGGGACTCGTATCAAAGTTTTCATAAATTTCATCTTAAAAAAACACACACACACACATCAGATTTATCAAACCTGGTGTACACACATTTTCCATTCCATCTTATAGGGCCTATTGGTGTGACGTTTGCGAACGATCGACTCATTCCAATAAACAAGAGAGCCGTACCTAGGTTGTGAATGAAATGCAACATATACTGGTGTAGTATATAGATCTAAACTGATTAGGTTTGCGTTTTTAAGAAATATGAGTAGCTAATGTACAATGTTGAGAGACGGTTGGTTTATACTCTACACGTGCTATGTGCGGTACCCCTGTTCATATGTGCATGCATAGTTTATCAATCTGGAGGATTCAAAGTTATGTCCACAAGGGGGCAGTGCGAGAAGACATCTTGGTCGGCTCCTTCGGTTTCAGTCTGACTTGTTTGTATGAGGTTGTGACATGAAATGATGTACATTTGCTGCTTCCCAAAGTTGCACATTTTCTACCATCTCAGGCCATGTGATATATGCTGAATCACTAGTTTCTTCAGAGTCAACTGCATCCCCAGTTAAGATGTAGTATTTGCATACAAATTTTGTAATTGACATTTAATGTATTCATATTTTCATTTGGTTTTGTGAATATTGTTTTGATTAATTTAAAATGCTCTTTCTGCTCTGAAGGCGGATACGAGACGAAGTGGGGAATCAAGCCCAGCAAGCACCGGTTACTTCAGAAAACGTAAAACTGACAAACCTTTCACCGCTTCAAAAACACTGGACAACCTACCTGAAGTTTGACATCTATCATCTGAAATGATTCACTTTTGGCCAGACTCAAACTGTGTTTTCCAGTTTTATTCTAAATTAGACCATCATGCCATATCCTCTCTTTGATGTTGAGTCTGTGTTATGTTACAGTATCTTGACTGTGGTAAACATGCTATAACATGGATGAACGGCACACAGAAAGAATCAGTCTGTAGAGTGTTTTCCTGTATGCTTCCTTTTCATCACACTTGCAAATCGTATTTAATTTGTTTTGCTTCCCCAGGTAAAGTCTGTGTGGTGGTTGCTGGAGAAACTTGTGGTACCTATGACACATTTATGAAAAAGCTCAAGTCCAAGCCCAAGCTCAAGCCCAAGGTCCACACTCAAGAGAGCTGCGACGTCATCCTGCTCTTCTGTCCTGTTGTTTCTCGGATTCGGACAGACATGGAGGCAGCCATGGCCAGAGTTACAGGTGAGCCAGGACTCTGTCTCACTGCTGTTTGACGGCTAGGCTCTGAATTACAGAAAAAGCTGTAACAAACATACATTACTTAGTGCATCTATTCAATCTATTTAATAAACGCTGCCTTTCAGAAGTTGCCCTATAAAAGTAAACACAGATCAACACTCCATCTTCGATTTTTAAATGAACCTAGTGGTCCCTTGGGTCCGACACATTTGCAGATTTTTGGCTTCTAAAACATTTTCTTTTTACTGGATGGTAATCCTGCACATAATAAAAACACCAAAAGAAACAATTAAGTTTAAAAACAGATTCATACATTCAATTTTACATTTAACTGCAGCCCTAGTCTATGCAATTAGTTTTACTGTGGTAGTGACTAACAAGCACATTGAGTGTTCTGTAATTAATTGCGCCACAGCAACACTGCACATACAGTATTTAATCTGAATCGTTATTAGAGTGGACTCTGTGTGTAATGGATTTCTCTAACGTGCCTTGCCCTTTATAACTTTTC
>JAODLD010000045.1:6734179-6758651 GCA_026781065.1 Mormyrops boulengeri | reverse complement strand
TTCTGTTTTAAAGGTTGGCTTACCACATCAACCATAATTAACCTGACGGTGACAAGCAGCAGACTGGCGGCAAGAGACAGTTACCAGCTTTCTGCGAAAACCCACCCCTACTCTGCTTCTGATTGGCTATTGTTCATTGTTTGGTTACGGTTATTGTCTGATGGTTAGTTACGTAGGTAGGCTTAGACAAAAAATGGCAGACTCAGAGAGGCAATCAGAGGCAGAGCAGGGGCTGGTCTTCACAGAATAAACAGACTCCGACACAGAGAACAGAAGCAGAGCACCTCGAAATCCAATGCGGTACAGACTCTCAGGATAGTGTCTTATTACGCAACTTTTGCTACACATTTACCTGCCAGTGTGGCAGATTGGCGAATAAATCTCAGAAGACTAACGAAAAATATACCCACATTTGGCGTCTGACGGGTGGTTATTTCTGACCCTGTACCCAGATATTCATGCATCTATCAGTCTTGCTCAAATCAGAGTAAGCCAATCCCAGGAAGGTCACAAGGCAGGAGGACACCCAGGAATGGAAGGCTGGTCCATCAGAGGAGGTGCACAGGACAAAGCCACACACCAGAGGTCAGTTGTTCAGGTGCATGTCTGTCAAACAGAACACAGGGACGCCAGGAGGATCCATCTTACCATTTCTCTCCTCCGGTCTCCAGCTCTTTTTGGCCACTTCTGCCAGTGCCCCGATGCCCAATCCCACTGCCAGACCTGTGGACCACAGACAGCAGCATAAAGAACCATTACGGGGTCAGGTTTTGACTTTCCCAACATCTCCCTTCATCAGAAAACCTATTAAAATTTTGTTAACATGTATTCAATTGTGAATTGAAGATCTGCACACCACTTTCTGGTAAATGAGAAATTATATTACACAAAAGACACACTGGCTGATACAGCTTTCCTCTCTAAAGAAACAGCTGAACAAGGAGAATGAGCTCATCGAGCATGAATTATGTAAGCTGCGAAGTGACCATGGCCATTAACATGCTTTGCAGGTCAAATTCACTTGGGGTGAATACAGCAAGCCACAGACACTATAAACAGATCTTAGCTTTCAGATGTGTAATTACTAGAAATAACACAGCTAGATGCTCGCTAGAAATGGTCTTAATTACAGAAATAAACTGAACGGTTTAGTTAAGTCTCAACTAAGACCAACGTGCCGTGTTAGTTCATCAAAAGATGCCCAGAGTAGATCACAAACACAGGAAGGACTCTCAACATATAAAAATGGCATTTTTAATTTCAGTTTGGTGCATCTTATGTGCATCTTCAGAATCAATCATATTAAACACATAACTGAACACATTCTGTAACAATGCGGTTGTGCAACGGGCTGGTTACATAACAGCCAGCCTTGCTGAAATACAGAGATCACCACTTACACAAGGTAACTCTTTCCTTCCTGTGAAACCGCCGTCTGTTACTCTCATCTTTCTGCCTTGTAAGAATGTGCCATGTTAAAGGGGTCAGGTGACTACACTTAAACTGGGCTCACGCCTGGAAAATGATGAAAAACCTTCTGCTTCCCGTTTCCGTTTCCTTCTGGAAAAGGGCATTTTGCCGGGGCGCCGGGATGGCATGTTGTCGCCGTGCCATCTTATCCCGCCCTGTGCTTGCAGAATGCCCCTGTGACCCCCCCACAGTTTACCCGTTCGGTGCTTTTAATCACAGTTTAGGGCTTGGGGACGATACTCATGTTCTGGTATCTACCGCTCCTCTATCAAGAAGGGTAAAAGTATCAGAAACAAAAATAAATCTTAATGTAAGGGTATTAAGATAAGGGTATTATTAGAGCATTATAGAGAGCTATTCGGCGAAGGTGGCATGTATAATCCTCCAAAGAGGCTAAGGGCTGAGCAGAGGCCATGCCAAAGATCTCCGGAGTGCGACGTTACGTTCGGTGGAATCAACTTCGAGCTCCAGAAGATGACTAAGTTAGGGCTAAGAGTGGGCAAGCATTCCTGTCCCCCATATGGATCAGGAGTTGCGAGGCCAGGTGCCCATTTCACCAGTGACATCACCAAAGAAGCTTCCAGTAACAGTCTTATCCATGGTACATGCACTTTATAGATCGGTTACTGCACTTTATCAACCACTGACCATATATCTTGCAGGGTTACACAGTTTCATTTCTTTTTGCATGGTATGTATTTCTTTGTACTCTACATTGTTATGCACCAGTTGTATTGTATTGCACCATCTTGTACTGTTTTACTCTGTCCGTCTTGTTTAGTCTTTTGTAACAGTGTAAGGGCGATTAAGCATTCCAAAGCACCTGTTGAACAAGGCCAAGAAAGAATCTTGGATCTGGAAACCCAGACAGCAGAATTATCACGCACTATTTCAGGGTGGTGTGTGGCTCAGAGGGTTAGGATTAAGATGCTGTACCCATGATCAGAAGGCCGCCGGTTCAAATCCCACCATTAGCCCCTTTATTTTGGCCCTTAATCCCAATCTCTCCAGGGGCCGGCTGGGCCTGGTTCTCAAACATACGCTGCTTTGGATCAGAGAGTCTGCCAAGTAAAATATATAGATTTTTTCTTCCTAAAGGAACAACAGTGCAGGTCACCTGACAACCAGGCAGACGACAGGGGGAAATGGTCACACTTATTTACATTTAAAATGTATTTAGCTGACACTTTTACACAAAGCAACATGCACCCCCCCCCCCCGAGAAAGCAGTATCACAGAGTCCATTGAGGGTTAAGGGCCTCGCTCAAGGGCCCAACGGTGCAATTTCTCTGCCGAACCTGGGATTTGAATCAGCAACCTACTGATCACATCTGGAACATCCCAAGCTGCTGAGCCACATGCCACTCCTAAGAGGCTACAGTCACCATCCCAGGGACCCTGTTCCTTTCAGCAGCAGGTGTGTGTGTGTGTGGGGGGGGGGGACTTAGGCGACTGCGAAAGACGGACTGCCAGCTAAAAGCTCACACTTTAAAGCCGTTTCTGAGGAGACATTTGCAGCGCAATGTCGATTGACTGTGTAATCCTGATGCAGGACTATTTGGCTTTGGAGAGATGCTGCTTTTAGTTAAGAAAGCGAGCAGAATGAGGCCTGGCGCAAGAGCCTGCAGCTAGTTCATTTCTAGATTATAGGCTGTACACCACTGACCAGTGGGTGACCCAAAATACAGAGAAGGCTCCCATGATCCACGATCAGGAAAACCGAGGGAGGGGGCACGAGGTAGGCTGACTTGCACGGACACAGCTGAACTTCAACTGATACTCTGATGGGAACTCAATCTCGGCGTACGAAAAGACGTTCACAGGGCAGCAAGTATTTTTCCACTGGATCTGCAAAACCCACCTCCTGTGTGTGTGTGTGTGTGTGTGTTGGGGGGGGATGGGAGAGGGCCAGAAGTCAAGGGGCTGCTGTTCCAGCCGCCATCATGAGTCACTGATCCTGAGCTCCTTTCAGAAGGCTGGCAGACATGAATCTGGGATGAGATCTGCACTTGTTCCAGTATTTGTTAATCTTATTGCAGAGAAACTACATTAGAAATAGGCTCCAAAGACCTATAAGCAAATTGCTCTGCATACATCAATGCTAAACCTGTATTAGCACAAGACGATCCTACCGAAAGGTTTATACCAAACCCAAGGTTACGCTGCTTATCTTTATCTGGGCATAAAGGGCAGAGATCCCCCTACAGGCTGTCCTGTTCAACTGAGACAGAAGTCTCACACAGGCCACTTCTAGGAGACGGCACAAAAAAGCTTGAGACAGAAAATGACCAACGGTAACCACAACCAAACAGAGAGATTAGGAAATATGGTTTGTTGTGACCAAGGCGGCCTGTCTAACCAGCCTTGTAATCTAACCACCAGTCCGACACCGAGGTACAGATTAACCTCTAGCCCCTATAAGCAGCGCCCAGTATGTTTTTAATGCATCAGGCTGTGGGCTGACAGCACATCCAGGGCCCCTAGGTACATGAGCATAGACTGGAACATTCTGGAGAGAGAATACAGACCGAGCTGTTAAACTAGCAAAGCAATCGACCTGAACCTAGTGCAATGAAAATAAAAAAAAAAAAACACGTTGAAAAAGTCCTTCAAAACAACGGGCAACTCAAAGACGGACGAGTGACTTTGTTTACAAGTCCTTGTTGGTCTGACTAGTTCAGTACGCAGTCCATGACATAACTGTGAAGGTCACCCTTCCGTTCAAACAACATTTCTTAACAGAAGCCTGGAAACAAAATTAGCTCTGGCACAGCTCATGGAGGGAAACACTATCCAAATGCAACAGTCAAGCAAACCGAAGTCATGTGAGGGCATCAAGGGCCAGCCGGCCGAAGCGCGTCAGCGATTTAGCGGTTAGCCTCCAGGTATTAAGGCAATGGTGGGTCTCTCTGACCATCTCCTAAAACAGGAAGTAGGGTTATGGGAAGTAGGAAATAAGTCTGAGGCAACTGACTAACATGTACAATTAAAACAGCCCACCGGACTATGATTGGCATGTACAGAGATAGCCCAGACCTACTTACAGATTAGGACCAACAAGGATAGGTGCTAAATGACAAGGTTCAAGTTTCACACCGCAACAAATGGTTTGCATCCTGGGAGCCTTGACCGACCTCCGACAGATCAACAGGGCACGCCATAACCACAGCACTCCAGTCTGCCTTGACGCATTTGGACGATAACAACTCCTATATCAGGATACTCTTTATTGCTTCCAGCCTGGCTTCCAATGTGGTGACCCCACCCAAGCTGATAACCGGGCACAGCAATATGACGGCAAACCTGTTCGTGGCTCAAACTCAACAAGCAAGTTTGCAGACGACACCGCAGTGATGGGCCTGATCGCCGGTGACAAATCAGCCTATATCTGGGGTAGGCAACCTTATCTGCAAAGGACCAGTGTGTGTGCAGGGGAAGCTTAGAGATGACCTTTAGGTCAGCTGTTCAACCCCAGGTGTGAGAACTCCTCGGCCAATCAGTCCTCTAATTGGTAATCTAATTAGGAAGTTGCAGCGAAAAACCTGCATACACAGCAACCCTTTCTGGATACAATTGCCCACATCTGGCCGACAGGAAGGAGATTCAGCATCTGGTGGAGAGTTGTGCCAACAGCAACCTGGCCCTCAAAACCCAGAACAGAAAAGAGCTGATCTTGGGTTACCAACGGACAATGGGGCCGAGGTAGAGCGAGTTTCGAGCTTCAGGTTCCTGGGTGCTCACACGATAGATAAAAGCACATGAGCGCCCCTACTTATTGGGAAGGTAAAGCTATCACCTTTCCCCCTGCATTCTGGCACATTTCTAACGCTATCATCAAGAGCATCACAAAATGCATGACAGTGCTGCATAGTCACAGAACAAAACACCCAACGGGTGGTGAAATCCACCCAGCACATCACCGGCACCCAGATACCTATCAAAGACATTCGTTGTAAACACTGCCTGTGACGAGTGACACGCATCATCAAGGATCCCTCTTGTCCCAACACATGGACTGTCCCGTTTCCACTTCTGCCACCTGGGACGCACTACAGGAGCCTCCGCTGTCACACCAGCAGGTTCAGGAACAGCTCCACAGCTACCAATATGCTCGACAGTACTTTATGGTGTTAATTCTCCACCTGGGCCCCGACTGAACACGTGTATTTCTTTTTTTTTTTTACACTGCATTTTTGCACAATGTCTCCAATGCCCACTTGAATCATTACGCGTGGTACCATATTTCTTAGCACATTTCTTATCTCTCTGTACTTCCTGTCTGCATCTCGTGTATCACTTGCACAAAAAAAACTTACTGTATTCAGCACAATGACAAAGTTGAATCTAATACAATGTTGCCCTCAAACCCAGATCCATAACTACACCCCCAGTAACCCCGTGATCTGAAATGGAAAAAAGGGAAGCTAAAGGCCCTTAAACCGAGACTGTATGTACTTAAATACAATTTAAAAATAATAATAATACCTAGTCTGACCATAAACATGGGAATTAGCTGGTCACCTCTGAAGTACCAAATAAGCAATGGAAAAGGATGAATGAAATGCTCCGGCAGCCTCAGACGAACTACAGGGGCTGGGAATACGTTTCATTTCAAAAAATAAATTTAAATTAAAAATACAAACACAAGCCTTACCTCCAAAATTGGCCAGCCTCCCTAACCGCGTTACCGGTACTTTCCGTTCCCTGGCCCGCTCGCTGAGCTAAACACAAGAAACACAGGAATGAAAATGAGGAAGACACACAGTGTGCAGCTGTCGGAGTGTAAACATTGAGCCCACACGCAGGCAGACACTCGGAACATATTACGATATACAAAACAGCGGAGTACATGAAGCGGAGTATAGACACGTATACAAATGAAACACCAGAATAATGTATCGATATGCACAAACACACAGCATGACCAAAGTAAAAATGACCTGCATTTCGATAAGCCCTCTGCAAACTAATGACATTAACCGTGCCCATAACTATTACTACACCCAAATATCAGACAGAATATTTTTACGTACAGAATTGTATCATTTTTATCCCCATTTTATTTTCATCATTATCTAATTTGCATTCATAAAACTTTTTTTGACCAGCTTACATAGAAACACTCAGTTCAACCTCACAGACTGGTATCCTTTTTATGCAATTGATGGATAAAACCTAGGATGTTTGTGTGGGGGGGGTGAATAGAGGCAAATCGAGGATTTCTTAAGGTAGCCAGCATAAGAGGAGCCATTATTCATACAGAGGGGCCAACCTTTTCATTAGCCAATGATATGTTATGAATCTGAGTGACAGGGGAGGGGCACTCCACAGGCCAATAAGCTTTCAGCTCAGGCCAGAATCCCTCTGGCGCCGCCCCTAATACACCCCTGGGGATGAAAGCTGAAGTCTGTGCTACTTCACATTAAGAACTTAACGATATTATTACAGCTTTTGGCAGTTTTTGGCAGTTGGGATAAGTCACCTATCAGGAAAAGACAAAGTCAAGAATTGGTGAAAATCTAGCAGGTGTTTCTCCTGAGATAAATTCAAACATTCTTTTACACAACCCCTTTGAACACAGTCTGGTAAACACTGACAGCTCAACCAGGTCCTGCTTTCACAGATGCTTATTGAGATTGCTTGGTAATGACAAACGGTTGGGTGAGCATGATGAGCCAGGAGGAACATGTACCATCTGCTTATGAGGCACGTTCCTCTTGGCCTCCCTGGCCTTCTCGATGTCCTCTGCCGTCAGCCCGCCAACAGAGCTGTGATCCTGATGGTAAGAGCGAATTGGTCCTGAGAACTGCTTGCTTGGGTCCTTGTAGCCCTCGAAAAGCTTGTTGCCGGCACGGCCAAACGCCTGGGCCGGGCCGCCACCAGCCGACTTGTGCCCACTGTTCCCGTCCCCAACATCTCCAGTTGACGGTTCCTTATCTCCGGTAAAATCATAGCGGGAGTCCACATCTGGCTCGATGTCGGATACATTCTGCTGCTGTCCAGTGAATTCCTGAAGTAAAACAGAAGAGTAAGTGAACGTAATGCGCTTAAGTGTCGACCTGGTCTGTGGCGACCTGCAAGCGATCTGGGGAGGGCGGCTATTTTCCACTTGAGGTCTGTCACTAAGAATGGCATGCTGTTCTGACTCAAATGCTGCCAGCATTACAAAATCAGCAACCCCGAGCCGACAATAAAATTACTGTACATCAGATTATCATCGGACAATGGAATTAAAACTGACAAAGACGGCTTGTCACACAAGGCAGCCAAACTCCAGCCCCACAGAGTACAGCATCAGATAGTCATCAGTCCGATAAAACACACCGTACTGTCAACAAAGAACAAATTCGGAACGGCACCAGAGCTGAAGGCGTGTGACCTTGGACCCGCTACAGGCCTGTCCTGAACACAGATCCCTGCTCACCCAAACCCACCTGCATCGTCCGCATGACAACGTCCTGCGCCGCCTGGGTGGAGGTCTGCACCCCAGAGCTGCGCAGCATGCTGGCCTGAGTCTCCACCACGGCCCGGCTCAGCCTGACCAGGCCCTTCATCAGCATGATCATGTCGCTCGCCATCATGGTCACCTGTTGCACCTGCGTTGGTTGAAGACAAAGCAGGTCACAACCAGACTGCGTGGTACCTTCAGTAAAGGTGCCAGGCACATCAAATGTGTTTAGCTCACCAGTACCCAAAAGGAAACCTGACTAACTTTCCACTTGTACTTGACTAAGTTTGGATGACCCTAAAGCCTTGAGCTAAGACTTGCTGGGGGGGGGGGGGGGGGAACCACACGGCTAATACGGGACTGGAGGCTTCCTGGTCCAGGCTGGGGGCCAGTCCTTCAGCTCAGATGTGAAGATTAACAAGCCATCACACTTATGCATGGGGAGGAAGATAGCTGTAACTACACCTCATCCCCCCACCAAAAAGCTTTCCTTCAGAAAGGGCAGACATTAAGCGCTTTCACACTGCAGGATTTTTGTTCTCGGAACCAGTGACTTTTGTCATGTTCATACCACAGGAACTCGCCTCAAATGTAGTTCCTCGGAGGCAGTTCCAGAACCCGTTCTTTAGTACCTACTCCAGACTGGGTTCTTTTCATTTGAACACAAACTACCGGGAAGGAGCTTAATGCCATAGCTTGATGATGAGTTGACTACAAGCACTGGCGCTAACTTGGAAGTTACATGAAAGTGCAGAAAAAAAAGATGCAGAGGAGCACAAACTGAGCAGATGGAATTATTTTTGCACCCCAATTACATTTAAAGCATCAATTAATACATTTTTCGCTTGCGTCTTCATTTTTCTGCATTGGAAAATTAAATCACTAACCAATACACTTTTGTCTAATATCACTAGTCCCGCTGGTGAAACTTGCCCGTGCTTATCATTGGGATAACCATTTTTAATTCGGTGGAAAATGAAAGGTCGATCTGCTGGCCAGATTTAATAAGAATCAGGAATATGTCACAGATCAAATAAAGGAAAATATAAATAGAAGGCTGTGTCCCATTTCGATCGCAATTGATCCCCCCCAATAACTAACGAACAACTAAACAAAAATAATTAAACAAAACGACTTATTTATTCTACATTGTTTTTGTGTGGTGGTGTACTTTCGTATGAAATTATGTGTGAAGTTTGACCTACGAGCTTTTTGCATCTGCCATATATATTTAGCATAAAGATCCCAGTTCCTCTGCAGACTCCCATAAACACAGCAGGCTCTTCGGAAGTTTTCACCTGGTCACGCATCGAGACCAGGGCAGGAAAAGAGTAAGATATTTAGCTGCTGAATGTGGGTCTCAGCTCCTAAGCCAGCAGTCTGGGCATCAACCAAGACGAAAACAACCAAAGGTTGTGAAACATACAAAAAACAGAAATAAAGACAAATGCAAACATATGCACAGTAAAAACAAACATCTCTCAAAGATTTATTTCTGCACATATTCATTCCCTGCAGGACTTACCCACTGAGAGGAACAAGTAGACTTTATATTAGTCAGTGAGAATGGCAATGACAATCTCCTGCCAGTAATTATGAAAGAGGGCAAGGCTGAATCCTGAAGTAACCAAAATACCACAACTCTGATGCGTTCGGAGTCTAAACGGACCACCAGAGATTATACAGTACATACTCTATATTAAAACAAGCTACTTTCATTAAAAGCCAAACATCTGAGAGCGGGTGTCAAAGCCCTTGTAAGTAAATATTGTTCTTGCCTTTGTATATCAACAGGCACTGTTAAGTTTCAAGGACGACCCACTTTGTGGCAGTAGGTTTCAAACCAGGTCAGCACACTGGAGAACTGGCATAGGTCCCATACGGGGCCAGTTTAAGGCCTCATATCTGCCCACCATGAAGTCTCCACCCCCCGGGAAAGCAAAACAATACAGCTAGCTGCTGAGGCTCAACAGCCACATGTCCTCTCAGGGGAAACGAGAGCACCCATCCACTCGCAGCATGCAGTCATGTATCAGAGATGCACAGAAGCTAACCAAAGACACATCCGGGTCCTGTGCATGTGGCCTGACCACAGCTACAACAACAAAGTTGTTTTAAGTATTACACACAACTTTAAAGATTATATGTTGCACCATATTGATGACTATTCTAAAGGTGCATCCCTACAAAGCCTAATGCTGAAATGTTTCCAATCAGTTGTTTTGGTTTCAGTAAGTTGGCTAGTTCTGAACTACTTTTTTTTTAAGCTGTACTCAAGCAACACAAACATTACTTTCTAAACCAGAAGCTGTCTAGATCAGGGTTCCCCAATTCCGGTCCTGAAGGGCCAGAATCCAACACAGTCTTCGGATTTCCCTGTTCAAACACAGCTACTAAACCTGGTAATTGGCTGATTAAGAGGTGTTTGAGCAAACTGTGCTGGATTCTGGCCCTCCAGGACTGGAATTGGAGAAGTCTGAGCTAGATGAGTAGCAGTGAGCCGTGCCAGCTTTCTCTCCCCACCACTGGCAAGGCTGCAATAAAACGAAACGTGCAGCATTCCTACTTTTTTCAAACTGAATGGGGCTCAGGTGCAAATTCATGCACTGGTGCCTAAGGTAGCAAGCCTGAACACATCTCCACAGCTCCAGGGCACTAGGCCTCTGTTTCAGGCTGCCTAGACCTGAAGCACAACCACGCAAGGCTCAAAGTAAACAAAACAGCCCCAAGAGACGGGAACTCAGCTACCTGCTGGACAGAAGCATCAACAGAACCATGATAATAGGCAGCTGTGATGCAAACCCTCGGCCATATTTAAAAGCGAGAGGCGCATCGCGGTCGGGGGAGGGGGTGTAAACAGAGAGACGCACGAAAGCTCCACGTAAACACGTCAGTTTGGCACAGGAGAGAAGAGGCCACCACGCCTTCTAGAAAACACCCTGAATGCTGAGGAGGGATTCATAATTTACAGGGGAAGGCTGTGCTGCATCCCGTCCTCCAATCACAACGGGCCAAAATTCATGAGGGAGGGAACCGGGCCTTTTTCTTCTAGAGGGAAAAAAAACATGTTTCAAGTTCCCAGTTTCTAAAATAAAAAGCCTCATATGAGGAAGTTCTGTCAAGAGACACAGTGCCCAAAATCTCAGCCATTTTCACGTCAGTTATTAAACGTGAGCCAGGTCATACTTAGTCTACTGGAATTATCAGCAAGGGGGCTGGGTTTTCAAACCAGGAGGATTTAATTTTGCTTATAATCATGTCTTATAAACCAAACAGACAGTAAGGATATTAAATAAGAGCCACTATACACTCTTAAAACAGAAACACTGTGTTTCTACACTTAGGTGACTTGTCCTTCATAGGCGATGCCAAATATTAGCTTAGAAGGAAAAGGAAGTAACAAGTGCAGGTCAGTAAGTCAAGAAGGGGAAAAAGAGGGTGAGAGATACACGTATGATCCTGCTACAAAACGATCGTGAATATAAGCCTGAACTTACTTAGCTCCCCACATAAAGGTGTGTTTCAAGCTCACTCTCTCTGCTTTTATCAAAATGTGAACAGCATAGAGCTCCACACTTAAATTTATGAAGCTGGATGCTTACTGAACTAATCTGTGTCAAGTAAAGGAACAAGAGCTACCAGACATGACAGATCCCTGGCAGTTGCCATCTTTTGCACATGCTTGTATGCCATGTAATAGCAATAGAGCTTCCCCATTTTAATATCATTTAAGCCTGAAAAAAAGAAAAAAAAAATTCTATAGAAAGTACCTGTAAAGCTTGCAAGTCCTATCAAGATGCAGGATTTTTTAATCAGAACTGTTTTTTTACCTGCCACACAAATTGGACCACTCGCGTTGACCGAGTTTAAGCTTAAAAGTTATTGTGCTTGGAAAGTTAAGGAGGTCTCACAGAGAAAAGAATTAAAAGATTTTCAATAAATAAATAAAAAATAATAAAACTCTGAAGGAGGGGGAGAGAAGCCCTCCAGAAGCCCTAGTGTGGTCCCACCCGAAGTGAGCAGACTTCCTGAGAGAAACTGCAAACTCAGACTTCTTCAAGCCTCATTTTAGTTTTACAATTAAACCATGAGCCACCTCTTCCTGGTTCTAAATGTACTCATTAATTAATTATTAGTACACATTCTTCAGAACGATTAAGCCTGTCAGTTTGCACACTTTTTCACTTTTTTTTGTATCTTGGTGCAGTATGGACATCTTTCATCAGCGCCCCTAAGCAATTTGCCCTCGAGCCCGAACACCAACAAACAGGTATGAATAATAACATACGATGAAGTCATTTCTCGGCCCAACAATGCCGACATATTTCAATAATAAACCTGATACACTTTGCTTTTCTCTGGACGCTTTCAGCCTCGGAAACGGCGGCATGCGGTCAGAGACTTACCAAACCGACTATCAAAACGTCGTAGCTGCGGTAGGGAAGTAAAAACAAAACAATACGGCTTGAACGTTCAAGCTATGGGCAGAACAAAGTGAGTCGTTCTGAAAGAGAGACCAAGTGAGGAGTGTTAGGCTGCTTTTCAGGATCACTCGCTGGAGATGGCACGGTCCTACCGTCACGTTTCACATGGCCCCGACTATTACTCATTCTATAATCACACAACACGGCTTAGTCACGTAACTGCTGCAAAATAAATGCATGCATTTAACTTGACAAGCCAAAAGGGAAGCCATCTTAAAACACTATCTCACAGATGGGAAGAGCGTGTCAGTTAAAACCAAGCGTGAGCCCTCGCAATGTCACTAAGTGCCAAACTTTCGGTGCACGCCGAGAAACGCTTCTATACATTAATGCAACACGAATTATTGCACATATTGGTTTTTACACGACTCACTTACCACCAAAATCAGCAAATCCACCACCTCGATCGCTCCCCACTCTCCTTACTGTGGCGTATTACATGCCATGAGGTCAAAGCTGTTTACCAACTTCAGAAACTGATTGCAGGACGGGGCAGCCCCGCCTCAGCACATGTGCCATTGGGTTTACACTGTGATGAAGTTTCTCTGCATTAGACAGCTTGTGGCTGATTCCCGGCTTCTCATTGGTCACTCCCCCATCAATATCTCGAACGTTGTCCTATTATCAGCCATTTCCATAGGCTACCCTACCATAACGCCAGAATGCCGCGCCTCAAAATCTTAACCAATGATATAACAATATATTCGTGCGGATACACCAATCAGCTCCGAGAATATTACAGCGACCTTTTTTCCGGGGAAGGTTCCAGCTTGACCGCCCGAGCGGTACAGTTGGAGTCTCCTGTCCTTTATCGGGTTGCGCGCCGCCTGAATTCCCCCCCCCCCCCCTTCTTAGAGTTTATTAGTTAAGTAGCCTCGAATGAGCCGCTTATTGGAGGCAAAAAGTGAAAATACAGTATTACGTTACTCCCAAAGAATTTTTAGACTCGCCGGACATTTCAGACTGGAATAAAAATATCTGTGTTGGCGGAGGAATATTTACAGTGAATCTGAAATATGTGTCTCTAATTTAAAAACTATTTTAAAAAGTATTCATGATGCATGCAATTTGTTATTTCAGTAAATCATTACTTTGTAGATGCAAACTTTATAATGTAATAAATAAATGCTGCCTATAAATGTAACCCTAATTTTAAAAACTAAAACAAATACGTATAACTATAATTGCTACTGTGCATTTGTGCCCTTCATACCAGTAAATAGAATTAAGAAGATAACAGACTGCGGTGTGATTTAGTTTATGTCTAAAAGGGAGTTCATGTTTAAAAAATACATGATAAGTTTTTGAAATCAAAATCCATTTAAAAAGAATGTATGGTATTTGCTGGCCACGCTACAGAAACAAAGAATGCAGTGTCATTGATTTTGCAGAGATTCTGCAAATTGTATAACCTCTTAAAGTATGCCTGATAGTTACAATACATTTCAACAATATTCGATTCTCCGTGAAAAACTAGACCCCCACAAATCAAGTAAGTATCCTACTTTAACCATGACGACGCTGATAATGTCAATACAGCGGAAAGTAAAATTGGGCAGTAACATGTAAAACATATCCACAAACCTCTTAATGTGTAATATCAATATACATCTAATACCGGGGATCTTTTTGACAGGATGAAAATACATTTATTCAGTTTATTGTATTGTGAGTGCGGATTATGTAATGACAATTTGTAACATTGCACAAAGACCTATGTTTTCATGAAAAATAAATATACAATTCGTATTAGATTAAATAAATAATTCTTTATTAAATCTACTCGTGTCTGCATTAAAATGGCATAGTTTGTGTAAGCTGTAAGTGCATCTTAGTCCAGGTCATTGAAAAAGCCGCATTTGCTGCCACTTACTGGTCATTATTCGCAGTGCAGAAGGTAGATATCTTAAAAGGAAGCGAAACTGCCGGACCTCCACTTTGCTCTGATGATGTTATGATGATTATTATTATTTGTTTACTTTTATTTGACAGAATACTTCTGTGCAAGGCAAAATATATTCAAGGCATATTGTACATCAAGCGAAAAGATGTCGAAAAGCCAAAATGCCAGCTTCCAATGAAGCTGTTCGCTCCTGGCCTCTACCGGCTAGTCACATGTCTAAGGACCCTCAACCCACAGCTCCATGGGGGTCACTGCAAGGGAATCAACGAAGTGGCATTATTATTAATACACATAAGAAGTTTAATATGCAAAAACAATGCAGATGTGCCAGTGGAAGAGGATTTAGATGGTCAACATAATCCAAGCCATCCGAAGTGTAAAATAATAGAATAGACTCAAAGCTATACATTTTTAAAGTACACTTTACCCACTCCTATATATACAAGCTCGGTATATTCTTCTACCATCCAGAAATTAAATCTATTACTACATAGTTAAATGACATTCCTGAATTTTGCACAACCCTGCTTTACATCGCTCAAGGTCTGTGGTGGAACTTATACTGTGTTGAAAAAAGAATCTCCCTTATGCAATCATGTTGGAAATCATCCTAAATGCAATATCCTAAGGCACTAGATGAAATTGATCTTTTTATTCAGCTGATTTACCGTCAGTAATATTTCTGAGACTAATATCTCACAAAGTATAACATTCCATTTGTCTGTTTCTGTTATGGTGTGGTGTACTTGTCGTACAGAGTACATATACATTTCTTTTGTTGCATATACTTTCTGCGTCTCCTTTGGCAGTTGTGAAAGTCCGAGGTTCTCGTTCTAAAAGGTGTTGCACAGATTGCGCGAATATTTATCATTTAAACGTCTTACTAAAATATACCGACAGATGGCGTCTGTGACACATGGTTTCTCAATGGAAAAATATTTCCATGCTGACAGAAGGGTTGCACCACGCTTTGATGGTGAAAGTTTAAACCGAGTGAATGATTTCAGTTTTGCCCACAAATTGTTTACCTTATTCTTTTCTGCTCGAAGACCACGTTATAAATGACAACCGTTCGTTATCATTGCGTAACTCACCAGAACGCCGCTGAAAGAGTTATTTCACATGATCCACTGACGCATTTTAAGAGCGTTCATTAATCGTTAGTTGCAAGAAGCTACATTAATGTTTACAGTTGTTTATAGTTTCAGTGAAAACAGCATACCGCTCCGGATTACGCCATTTTCAGAACTTCATATCAGACCAAACATTCTCGTCCGTTTCACTACATGAGTGATTCATAGTGACCAGCATGGCCAAATCGTGGAGTACTGTGTGCGCTCTAATTGCCTTTTAATGTAGGGTATCGGTCGCCCGACATTCAATAGGCTAGTTTTCAGCCAGATCGACACACGTGGCAGAGAAAATCTCGCTTGCAGTTTGACCTGGGAGTACTGTACAGGTAACTGGGAAGACCCACTGGGAAGACCCACTGAAGGGCAAAAATCTAATAATCAGGACAAATTCAAACTCTGCGTGAGGTTCCTCAAGCACTATGCGTCCAATTTACTGTCGTCAAGAATGCCATATAAATGCTGCAAATCAATTAGCGAACATTTTTTTTTGTTTTGTACTTTATATCCAAGTCCACGGTTAACAAAAAGGTCTCGCAAAGCACGTGTTGTCAGTCTGCTCACAATTATAGGACATGGAAAATTAATTTTCATACTACCTATCAGGCAGTAAGCCTCATTCAAATCAGAAAGGCCATCAGCCTTTGTATTTTCCATCCACAGTTTAGTCTGCCAAGTGACACACTTCCTTGTATTTTACTGCTGCTCAGTGGTTTTGCCATAATAAATTAATTTAATTGTTCGACATACAATGTGGACAAGTAAATGGAAAAACGTTAGACCGTATATAAACGCTTAATTCCAGATTACACTAGCCTACTTATCTATCACCCAGTCCCTCTGTTTGCACTACAGATGCCATCGTTATAACTTTATTTGTTAATTCAGTATAAAACCGGTGTTGATGCTATTCCAAGGCCATTTTACAAACTTGCTTTTAATATTCTTAATTTGTATTAATAGTTCATAAACACACTATGCAAGAGTATAAATTGCATATAAACAATAATTGAACGCGTAACATAAACGATTAATATTTTGAAGATATACTTCACATAGCCTATGTGTCCTTTTACAAAAACTGGAGTCGTTTTAAGTGGTTTTACAGATATTCCTCGTTTACAAGCAGTAGAAAAAATTGTTCTTATAGTTAATTTTCAAATAAGTTTCCAATAAAACACCTGAAATTTTCAATGCTATAACCGTCCATTGGGACACGAGAGACATACAGCTTTCTTCCTCGAACTCTCAAAATTCATACGTCAAGGAAGGCACCATGTCTTGAAAAGCAGTTAAGAGACTTCTAAACATATCGGAGTATTTCCATCAGTATGCAAAAAAGGCTACGTATTTAGGTAGTCCTGGATCTTAATTTAGCTGTCTTTCTTATGATGCATATCTGCTACTGCTGAACATGAAAAAAATGCCATGCTCAAGCTTCCGTGTAAACTTGACAAATTATAATTGCATAATTATAACTGCGAGTGGAATCACCCTTCGTTATTATGCAGCTTTTAACACCTACGGGGGTAAGGTCTCTGAGCTGCCCATCCCCCAGTGACGGGCTTCCAAACTCTTCTCAGAGGTGGGATAGACACGCGGTCATGATAAAACTTGATGAGTTGTGACTGCCGTTGTCATTGGAGTCACTGGGGCGACCTGGAATACAAGAGGACAGAAAACTCTAACAACAATTGTGAGGTAGGTTAAATAATATAGTGGACACTTTTTTCAAATATTGTATGCAATTTCAAAAGAATTATGTAATCTAAATTACTATTTAATAATGACAATATAATTATATTTGCATCTTTTCATTGTTTCTGTTTCGGAAGGAGAACAAAATACTGTTCTTTCACGTGTATACAGTTATGGGTCCGTCAAGATTTGCAATGGAAACCTTTTTTTTTCTAACTTCTTTCTCAGAGCTCTTCCCTACTGCTTTGCTATGCGTTATAGAGAGAAAGCGGCTTGTTCCGTTGAACTCGGCTCTGCAAGCAGCTTGACTTCCTTCCTGCTTTATGTACATTAAACAAACATACTGCTGCTGCTGACGAGCTGTGCCGGTCAAGGCGGCCACGGTACTGATGAGTAATTGTAAGCTGGTAAACAACAACTTGACGTCTGTGAGGACTGGTGTTTAGATTCCCTTTGTGGAAACGGGAAGATTGGACCGTACTTTCATACTTAAACTGAGCAGACTTGAGTTTAGCTGCGTTTTTTGGAGACATCGTCGCCTTCTTGCTGGAGGATTAAGCATGAGGTTTGGATAGGATCGCCGTTTGTGACTGTAAAGCCACTGTACTTTTACTACGAGGTAAGATGATCGACATAACTTGGCAATAAGGTCATATATGAAACTCGTGCATAAACCTGTTGCAGACGAAGCTATTATTGTTGAAACAGGCAAGTGCTTTAGGGGATTTAAGTTCAATAAGGATGCTTACCCTACCAACTGACACCTCGGTCAATACATTTAATTTGTTTATAAACCAAAGTTGCAGATATCTTAAAACTCTTACAATAAGTAAAAACGGTGGAACGTAGAATTTTATTTTGGATTTTCGTATGCGATTTCAGCAAGTTTTGTGTGCATTTAGGTCTGTGTATGTAGCCTAACACTCATTGGTATTTTTTTACTTATTAGTTACTTGGTCTTTTATGACCTGCGTAGTGAAAGAAAACAGACAGAATAGGCAACAACCAATGTTTTAGCGCGGTGTTGATTATTGTTCCCAGTTTTGGACGAACATTCATTTTAACAATCACGCCTACTTGAATTGCAAAAGTGACTCCTCTGTATAACTCGCTAATCTGTAATGGATCGAGGTTTGACGTTTATACATGATCATACACACTAATATTAAACACGCTCGTGAATTATCACGTCTCCCATGCAGTGGTTAAGTGCGTAGATATATTAAGATAAAACATGTCGATATGGTTACGTTTATATCTCGACGGCGTAGTCATTTTTCCCAGGTAAGTTAATTACCGCATCTTAAAGTACACTACAGTAACTGTATAATTTAAAACGGCTTTTATAGTTTTTGTTTAGTTGATCACATTTTTTTTTTGCTTAATTACATATATATTATGGCGCTTGTAAACAATGGAAACACTGGTTGTAGGAACCATATAAGTTTTCTCAACTGTTCTACTTTACCGGTATTGGTCAGCTCCTTATAGATAATGATTGTCGTTCTTAAAGAACTATATATTTTTGCTCTGTGTAACCCTGTAGTAACCCGGCCTCGAATAATATGCCAGGAGTTTGTCCGAAGTGAACAGAACAAGCACATTCTTGTGACTGCATACCTTAACTTGCGTTATGTCACTCAACCAGTGTTGCAAGGGTAATGTAACGGAGTACTGGTGGATAGAATTTGTTCCACTCTGAAATAGCCACCGTGCTATTATCTGGCGTGTTGTCAAAAGTGAATACCTAAAGTTTGTGAAAAATATTGGGTGAATGAGAACAGAAGAACAAATCTAGTGCCGAAGGATCATGTTGGATTGGTTGCTCAGTGGTTGCTGATTTTTCGTGTTGTTACAGTGGAGTGTGTAATTAAAAGCACTTTATGTGATGGGCTCAGACAGTACCTCAAGGCAATTCGCTTGTATTCTAGTCTTGTATAATACAGATACAGTGCCAGGCCATTGAAAGGCTCTGGCCAACATAGAGTGAATGCAGATCTCTTGACCCTGTGCTCACAGGATCAGCCACGGCTGAAGACAGCAGCTTGAGTTGTCAAAGTCGAAGTGAACTTTATTGTCATCTCAGCTATATACATGCATACAGTGAGACAAGACGACGTTGCAGGGGAAAGTGGTTATTGACACATTTAACGTGGACGCCGTAATTCTCCAAAGCTCACCCTTAGATTTAAGTTCTCTGGTCTGCGTGTACACACGGTTGGTCGTTTGTGCAAGCGCACTCTTTGAAAGTAGGCTCAGAGTTTTAAAGGTTGGGCGTCAATAAGACTTGGTTTGTCTGTGAATATTTGTTTGCAGTCTGATCAGTCACATGGAGCTCCACTGTGACGCTCGGAGCTGTCTCTCATGCATTTTTAACCACCTCCAACATTATCTGGATTCAGGCTCCACCTTACTTTTGCCATTCTTCATTTTTCTTTAAAATATATAATTGGGATTAACATGGAGACATCTGATTGCACAGAATAGGCTTTTTTGTTTCTGTTTGTTTGTTTAAATTTTAAGTCCTCTGTTTTAAGTCACTGATCTTCAGGTGATCATCAAGAGACATCTGTGTTTGGGGTGAATTAAATATGTCCTTCAAAATACTGGACCTACAGTATGAAACAGAGCAAGATCTGTGGCATATCTAAGCTCAGCTAGGAAACTTCTGCCAGTTTATACTGGCATCATAGCAAACCAGACGGGAAAACAAGCACTTCATTCTTTAAGCTCGAAAGTCAAAAAGACAAAGGTGGCTTAATTTAGCTTCCAAAAGACCTGCAGAAATAAGCAAACTGCAACAGGAATAGGAGTCTCAGGCATGGAGGAGTCACTAAAATGTTGGATTCTCCAGCTTGGTCTCTTTCAGAGTAGCTTTCTGAGAAATTGTACTTGTGCTCTTAATTTACTGTTGTGCCTCATATGAACACAGCTGGAGTTGAGACCCTGGAGGGAATTCCTTCCACTCGTTTCATCTTTTAGTTGCATAAGTAATTCCTATTTTGGCCACACAAAAACAACAAATGAAGGTAAAATATCTGGTAAAGAATCTGAGACCCCATTACCCCGAGATAGGATTTAATATGTTTGTTGCATATTTGTGGTGATATATGTGATGACACTAAGACACTGTATTAATAATTCAGAGAAAATGGCTTCTAGGGTGACTTTCCTTGTATAAAGCCACTGGTGGTGCAATCAAGGCTCTTACTGAGTTTTTCTCTTGCAGCCTTTGGTCCTAAGAAGATGTCTGCTTTGGAGTAGAACCGACAACACCTAAGCGTTCTGCCTTTCATTGGCTCTGTTTTGCATTGCAAGTTTCTCATCAATTGTTCCTATCGTCACATGCGCTCCCCCACCCCCCACACCATCGAAGCCATGGCGGGGTCCAAACGCTGGTTGGAGAACCAGATCTAGGGCTTCATGGAAGTCCAACGAGAGAGCGACAGCCTGGCATCATGGCTGCATGTGCTTTGAACAGCTTGATCGTGATGAGCACCAATAACCTGAAAAGCGACAGCAGTCCTCGACCCGCGAGGCCGGTGCTGCTGGTACCGGACCGGACGACGTACTGCCAGGGGCTGATGCCCAGAGCCCCATATAGTCCTGGGGGCCTGAGTCCCAGCTCCTCTAGCTCAGTCTTCACCTTCACTTCTGCGCCATCTAGCCCTGGAAGCCACCGATCCCGCTCTCCAGGCCGACCTTCGACCTCCCTGGAGACAAGCAGAGGTGGCCGGGTCCGGAAACTCAGCGGAAGCCCTGTGCGACCGGGGCCTGTTGAGGATGACCTGCGATCTTTCAGTCCGGGCCCGTCGACCTCACGCCGTTCTGCACACATCCAGCAGATCCACCGGGAGCTGCAGAACGTCCAAGTCAACCAGAAGGTGGGCCTGTTTGAGGCCCAGATCTCTGACCAGCGTAGCCAGGCGCAGAATTCGGAGATCCAGCGTAGCCCACGGACCCCTCGCCGGCCCGGCTCAGTTTCGGAATCCAGCAGTCCGGAACCGAGGGAGGTCCGACGGAGATCTTCATCACCAATTCCGCAAGAGCTTCAGAATGGGCGAGGCGGGTGTAGCATACCTGGCAGGGTAGGGGGGCGTGTGGGGGAAGACTGTGCCACCGACCTAGTTGCGGAGCGGGGCTGTTTGTGCGCAAGCCCATCGGCGGAAATCCAAGTCCAAGGAGACGGCCCAATCAGTGCCGGGTCTCCTGGCATCGGTGTCATTGTCACAGGGACAAAACTCAGAGATCCAGCCCAGATCAGCCCGCCCGCAGAACTCAAATCGAAGGGCAACCAAGGGAGTGGTGCCACTGCACTGGAGGGGAGCTGCTCTGAGGCTACGAGCATTCCTGCAGTCATCATCACCGACCTTGGGGCTGAGGGATCGGGAGAGAGCACCGAGGCACAGCTTAGTCCCAGCCCCAGCCCCACCAGGGCCCAGAGGAAGCTCTCGTCCTCATCTGCCTCCTCCACTGGCTTCTCCTCTTCCTGGGAGGAGTCGGAGGATGACATCTCCAGTGACCCCGAGCGTGGGGAAGGGCGCTCGCCAGCCTTCCTGCAGACGCAGCAGAAAGCTGTAAGTGCACCGTTGCTCCCCTGTCCCCTGATTGGCCACTCTGTTTGTTTGTTCGTTTCTTCGTTTGTATCTCTCGGGCTTGTTTTCTGCCTTCTTGCGTGCGGTGGATGCAAACAGCTGGTTGATACTGGGGACGATTTTGCCGGATGTTGCAGGTGACCGGCTGTGGTGACATGCACGTTGACAAGGCAGAAGCAGTAATTCAGGAGCTCTCAGCAAAACTGACTCCTGTCCAGATCAAATTTTTTTTAAACTTCTGGAATGGAATAATACATATTTTAGCTGAAGACTCAATCTCCTGCATTTGTTGCGGGGTTCCCTCTAAGACTAGGCTCTGAAACAGCACTTCAAACGGTGACATAAGGGACTCACTATGATAATTGAGGTACTTATCGTGTGCAACACTAAAGTAACACAGAAGGGTTCCCTCCCTTCTCCTTTGTGCCTAAAATATCCCCTAATTATGCTTGATAAGCACTGAAAGGGGAATCCCAAAAATGCATTAACCTCTTTGATTAACTGAGTAAGCAGATTGTCATAGTTTACTTCTCTGGGGTGTGTGAAGTGGTCCACCATGTACCAAAAAAGATAATTCAAAAAATAGGAAACAGAATTTTTTATGCAACATATTATGATGTACAATTTAATTTCAGATATTACCTTGTTACTGGGAAATTACATGTTTAGATGACGTCTGAGTGCGCGGTTTATCTGAAGAGACAAGATCGTCTCATTGTTAATTCAGCCATTAATCAGATGTATTTGTTTGAAGACACACTGTACAGTATTACGCGCTGTTTCGTTTTCGGCTTCGTGTGAAGAGGACAGTGTGAGAGTGTGAGATGTTTGTTTTCTTGCTTTCATCACACCAATATAGGCTTCCCTCTGCTAAGCATTTCATTGAATGGTCTTAATGGTCATCCAGCTCTACGCTGTATGACTCTTCGAGAACAAATATCTAAGTAGCCTTCAGTGTGCAGAGCAGGTGTTTACCTCTTTCAGCCCTGCATTCTCTTTAAGGCATCGAATACGACCTTGTGAGATGTCCTGACCATAGGACTGGCTTCCCTCTCTTGAAAACATTTCATCTTCCTGGCCCATGCAAGTGCAAGCAAATTATTCCACTGAAAACAAGAGTTTCTGAACCGTCACCTGGAAGATAAACTTGGTCCATGCCGGGACATTCATGTGATGCTGCATGGAAATGTCTACAAAAGGCAAATAATATATGGAGAACTGTACAGTTATATGCAGACTAGAAGACTCAGAGTTTCTTGATAGTCTTGATAGAACATGCCTGTTTTGTCAGAAGGCTGCTTATAGCATAAAATATTTATTTTAGAAGCTGAATGGAATAGGTGGATATTTTTTTGCCCTTTCTTTGTGACTTTGACAGTTTAAAACTATCAGGTGTATTCAAATATGTTCACCCGTTGAAAAGCCTTTTTATATTTGATGAAATCAGATACAAGGAAAAGGCTAAAATTACAACTAATTTTACAATTAATATAAAGTATAATTAAAGTTATAAAAGTAAAAAAATATATATAATAATGATTAAATGTATTAACGGAGCAAAAGATCAAACAAGAAAATAATAAGGTCTCAGTGAAAGTGTTATTTTTGTGGAGAGTTTGAACATAGACCTGGCCAGAAAGACTGAGTATGATGCTGCACCTTCATACTGTAGCATTAGCAGAACTCATGAACACGAACATGTCTCAGGGATATTGTGCTGAGTGGGCTTAACATGGAACAGCAAGAGGCATATTTAAAGGTACGGCTTTATATCTGAACACATTTTAATGAGACAGACGAGCTTCTTTTCATCGTACAGAGACTGCGGCCACCGTCTTCTCTTTTGTTATGGGCCGTTGCAAGAGAATGCACAACAATACTATCTCCTATCATGCAGATATATTTTGCTGAACGACCGTTTTAAAAGTTTGTCACGGGAATGTTTCCATGCCGCAGAGGTTAAAACAATCTAATTCGTATTGATGTTTCACTTTTAATCGCTTTCAGTAGAACTGATGGCAGTGTGTGAAAGATTTACCTATGATCTACTGTTTACATTTAAAAATCTGGAAAGCCAATGATTTTGCATAAAGAATTTATGAGCACAGATGAATGAAAGAAAAAACACAAACACAAAAAGAAAATACAGAAAATAATTTGTGATATGTAATATTAGTAATAGTAGTGTATATGAATAATATAATACTGTATTTCGATGTAGGGCCTATTTCATAATGCTTTCATATTGCTTTGTGGCAGATCCGTATTATTTAGTACTCAGTATTTAATACCCAGATAACTTTGTATTTATTTGAAGTTGGCCTCCAGTTCTCAGACACCGATTTTCAGTCTGCCAGGCGTCTCCTTTCAGAGGTGTCGAAGTACGAGGGTGACCGTGATAAATCCTTCATCTCTCTTCCAGCCATAGGTCTTTTTTAAAGACTTGGCCGGCACCGTAAGCTCACCATAGAGACCTTGTCTTTTCTGGACTTTGTGACCATTTGTTTTCCGTTTTATGAAGCCTTTGGACCTTGAAATAAAACATACGCCATGGGTCCTTCTCAGGAAGCGAGTGTTGCGGCTCAATAGTTCGATTTTCCGACTGAGTGCAAAAATCAATGCAAACACATTTAACGTGCAAAGCGAGTCACACTTGGGGCTTTTGCAATAAGAAATTTACAAACGAGAGGAGGCCATTCGGCCCATCAAGCTCGTTTGGGGAGAGCCTAACTAATAGCTCAGAG